>JAVIWB010000924.1:0-19266 GCA_031893035.1 Dermolepida albohirtum | reverse complement strand
ACTTTTCCAAATTGTCTTATGCAAAAAATCATAATACCCTTTATATTTTTATGGAGAACGGAACCTACCGTTATCAAATTTTTTCTGCTTACACCACGACAGTCGACTCAGACACTTATATGTATAAGTTTTCCAGTAATCAAAGTTATACGGATTACTTAAAAAGCATTAAGGATAAATCTAAAGTTAATATTTCTTCCAAAGAGCTGAAAAATACGGATCATATTGTAACCCTTTCCACCTGTAGCAATAGCAGCTTGCGTAAAGAGCGCTTTGTAGTGCATGCTGTCTTGGAACAATTCTTTAGTAAAGATTCGGCGACCACTGATGAGAGCGATGATTCCGCGGTTGATCAAGGCAATGATCAAGAGAGCGGCGAGGATAATGATTCTTCTAGTTAAAGAAAATTAAGATTGATAAATAATATAAATAGAGGGTAAAGATATAAAAGATAGAGCCGCCTTACAAAGGCGGCTCTATCTTTTAATAATGTGCTATTTCGATTTTGCTATCTGGTGCTTCTTTCTTTCTTACTGGCAAAGAGGACGCCAACGATTCCAGCTGCGGCGAGGATCATCGCCAAAATCAAAGGTAGAGGACGGGTATCGTCGCCAGTATACGGAGTATCAGCCATCGGAACCGGCGGAAGATCAATTTCCACATCGGGGTCCTGGGGTTCTGCTGGATCAGTAGGATCAGTAGGATCAGTAGGATTTTCACCTAATGGTGGCTGAGGATCCTCGATTGTTTCATCCTTGGTATACCAGACAGTGATAAACTTATCCTCTTGGATATTTTGACCGATTGCCGGGTCGCCGGTAGTCTCATCCAAACGGGTGTAGCCGTCGATCTCAATAGTGGTCCAGCCGGGGAGTTCTACATTCCAGTCAGAGCCTCTGGTCTTTTGCTGACTGTTGGAGCTGCGCAATTCAGTGTTTGTACCGACTTCCCTGTAGTAGACAGTGACATTGTAATAGACAGGGTCAGAAGAGCCGTTGTAGGTGCCCTTTGTAATGCTCACGCCGGCGTTGGCATTATCGTCTACTGGGATATTACTTTCTAATCCGGAGCCGTTGACTGTTGCTTTATTGTCATGATCACCAGTGGTTTCCAGCGTTACAGTATAGGTCACGATAATGGTTTCATCTTTGTCTTCTAAGGTCGTATCACTAGCGAAGGTCATGGTCTTAGTATCAGGGTCCAGAGTATAGCTGACATCTATAGGATTGCTGTCAGCAGTGTTCTTGACCACGTTTATGGCCTCTGCGTTGCCGAACATTTCATCAGTCAGGGTAGTGACCTTAAGCGGCTCATTGCCAGGGTTGGAGATGACCAGAGTATAAGTGACGGTTGATTTAATAACTTCATTGTATTTAAAAGAAGTTTTATCAGCAGTTGCACTCTTCGATAAGCTGATTCTGGGTATCATCCGGTTATTGTTGAAGGAAACCACCGCGGTCTTATTATTGTCATTGTCAGACGTAACGAGTTCACCGTCAGAGAAAGTGAAGGTACTTTGGGTATCATCGTATCTCCAGCCCAAGTCATAATTTTTTTCATAATCTTCACCGCTTCTCAGTTCGGAAACAATTACTTTGCCGCTGAAGTTAGTGGGCAGGGTGATGATGAATTCACCTAAGCCTTCAACAGTTGTCAGCTCTTTTGTAGAGGTTTGAGGGTTGGAGGGATCAGAATCATGGATAATCGAGTAAGAAATAATGAAGCTTCCATTGTGATCCTCGAATGAGCCATTGGTGGTCTTTTTTACTGTGATATGAGGGATGATCGATGGATAATAGGTGTTGGTGAAAGTAGGAACTTCGGTGGATGTCAGCGGGATGTTTTCGCCTTGAGTTTGCTTGGCGATCTCCACCGTACCATCTGTATTAATAGTAATTATATAAGTGGTTTTATCATATGACATATCTTTAGTAGGAGACTCGGGTTCCACTTCGCTGAGGTAGAGAGTAGCCGATTTGCCGATAAATTGTTCCAGATCTTTTTTGACCAAGACACTGCCGGAGTTGGTAATTTTATAAGTCTTACTAAAGCTATCGTTGTCGGTAAGGAGGAAGGTAAATGTTTCGTTAAAGCCGGCGATGTTTCTTACATTAATCAGGTTTTTATTAAAAGCAAACTGGGGAGCAATATTATTGCCTAAGGTGTTGTCTCCCTGAACTGCTGTGGCATTATTACCTGGGTATTTGACAATACCATGACGGTTAACAGTGATGCCGGTGAGCGGTTCAAAGTTTCTCCAGCCAACATAGGAGGATGATTCCGTGATATAGAGGCTAAAGGTTTCACCAATGTCAAGGTCGCCAAGATTGATGTTGACATCCTTAAAGCTAACCGATGCAGTTTTGCCGTCTTTCACCAGATCGATGATCTCTTGAGCGGTCAACTGCAAGGTTTTGCTGGCCCGCTTGATATCGTTGCCGCCAGCCACCTCCTGCCAGAGATTGAAGGTGAAAGTGTAAACATAGCAGGACGCGCTGTGCGCGTGCTTTTCTATGCCGCAAGTATATCCATCGCAGATGCCGGTCAAATTATGAGTGTGCTCCTCATGGTCATAACCGTAGCAGGACTCCAGGTGATCATGATCTGGGTTGTTGCAACTCAAAACGCCATCAATATAGCATTCTTCATCATGGTGGCCATCAGGATTATCTTTATAGGAACAGATGAGCTGATGATCATCGCAGTTGCTGTCATGCTGGTGAGCAGTATAATTACATGTTATTTTTGTGCAGCCAGCAGCAATGTGATCGTGCTCCTCAAGGATAATAGGAGTGTTATTATCGCCAAAGCCATTGCAGGCGAGAATGGAACCATCATTGCCAAAGAGGAGCAGCTCATTGATGTTAGAGAAATTTTTGTCGTTAGGCAGGACGAATCCTTTATTGAGCGCTACATCAACATCAATCACTGGTTTTTCGTAGTCATTATTAACTGTCTTAGTCGTCGCATAATCGCCAAGATAGGTTACCACGCCATGCTTGCTGATAGAGACATACTCCTTTTGGCCGCTGATCGTCTTCCAGTTGCCGTTGCTGTCCTCGCTCAGATAAAGTGTCTGGCCGGCGATTTCAGAAAACGTGGGCATTGAGCCATCTTCCTTCACCCAGCTAAACACAGCGTCTTTGGTAAAGTCATTTGATTGGAAGGTGAATGTAGCCTTAGCTAATTGTTTGCCTGCCGCGGTGGAGAGATAAAAGTTAAAGGTGACCGGGAAAGAGGGATCTTCATCTGAATCGTAAGTGATTGTCTTGGTCAAGGGGATCTTGACGCTGTTGACGTTGCGGAAGTAGAGTTCAATAACCACATCAGGGCTGTTTTGTAATATTTTACTGTCTTCGTTGTATTCGATAAGTTCTTGCAGCGTCAGGATTTTGAGGCTTTTGTCAGTATTTAAAACGTCAGTATGGGAGGCGTGGATGAATTCATAGGTTAAACTATTCTCGTAATCTTGCAGGGTATCGATCAGGTAATCTTCGACCAGACTACCATAAGCGTCGCCAGGACGCAGCCGGTACGTTGGGAAGCTGGTAAACGGGATGGAGTACTGCCGGGCTATGCCATCTTCATCATAAATATAGTATTTGACAGTTACAGTAGCCCTATTTTTTAATTGGTTGAGAAATTCATTATTGTTGCCGCTAAGGCCTGAGATAACATTTGCTTCGTTCCAGAGAACAGAGACTAAAACGTCAGTGTCATTATGAAGGTACTCTTCTGCGAAGGCTGAGTTGGTAGTAGCAAAGCTGTCCTCAGTGATCACAAACTTGTGGCCGGATGGAATATCTGCAAAGGTCACTATGCCGTCTTCATCAGAGAGGACTGTTTTAGTGTAGTTGCCATTGTTGCAGCCAGGTTCAGTGCAATCTTGATGTGTGAGGGTGAAGCTTACCCCTTCAATTGTATCGCCTGCATCATCTACCTTTGTAAAGGAAATAGAATCGGCAAAGCCTTTTACTGAGGGAACATAGAAGTCAAGGGTGCGTTCGCCGACATCAGTTGGATCTGTGGAGTCTGTTAGAATCGGTTTTTCATCGGGGCCGAGAATTGTATAGAGCAAGGTGGTCTGCCCATTAGTAGGATACCACTTTTCAGCCTTAAAACCAGCATCCAAAGTGTTGAGGCGGATCCGGTAGGTGATCCGGTAGGTCCGAAGCGTATCGGAAATCGCGGGATCTACGATTGATGCACCATCTTTAATCAAGTTCCAGGTCAGTGTTTTGGTGTCGGCGTTATAATATCTGTAGTTTTCGCTGGTTGTGCCGATTCCGTCATCTTTAACGGGTACATACTCAATGCAGTCGCCCATTGGATCAGAAACAGTCCAGGCCTTTGCCTTTAGATTAATCAAAGCGGCCATCTTTTCAAAGACGATTTTCATCTTACTGGCATTATCTGCCGTATAATGCATTGTCGGGTCAGTAGCCACGTATGCGCCCAGCCAGTCATCGATGGTGAAGTCTTTATTTTTGGGCCAGCCAGATGGTTTCCGGTTATTGACATTTTGGGTTACGCCGAACGCTACGGTGTAAAGGTCAAGAGTATCCTTGTTGTTAGTTTTTAGACGCGTAGCAACAGTTTCGACGTCGAGGCATTCCTGTTCTGACGCCGCGGTACTGCTGCCATCGTCAGTAGAACTACTGACGGATTCGATGCTGCTTAATCCATTAGAGACGGTGTTAGCTGCAGGACGGCAGGTAGGTACGCCGTCAGAGAGGAGGATGACAGAGACGTTGCCGGTAAATTCAAAGCTCGCCGGGATATTTTTGACAAGGGCTTCCCCGACCAGCATGCCTCCCGCTGTGTTGGTGGCGCCGGAGGCCCCGATGTCATAAACAGCTTTGACAATATCGTTGGTGGTGCTGAGGTTATTACCGGTCCAGCTGTAAGAGCTGCTGTTGGCGTCTACCCAATACACAGGGGGCTTTCCGCTGCCAATCTGCACAGGGCTAGCGGAACTGCCGAATTGCGCAATAGCGACCAGGCGCTGCGCGTCGCCGGCGTCTTTAACGTAGGATTTGAGGAAATCCTCAACGGTTTTCTTCATCACAGCGCTCTTAGAGATGCGGTTATCCCCTGTGCATGAGCAGGTTCCATAACCGTTCCCCATGCTCTTATTACATGTTGCGCAGTAGGCCATGGAGCCGGAGGAGTCAATTATCAATACCACGGCGTGGTCAGGAGCTGTCTTGTAATTATCAAAATCCTCTTTGGTTTGAACCTCTAAAGTGATATCAAAAAGGTTCTCCTGATTTTGGTTATCGCTGCCAGTCACCGCTTTGATCGTTTTATTGACAGTTACCAGTGGCTTATCAGGGTCTCCGTCACTATAGACATCACCCTCTGTGACAACTCTTTGCGAGTTTACAGTACTGGCCAATTGTGTTGTTGAGGTACCGTTAACCTTATAATATGGCCCGATTTGATTTATCGGGTCATTTGCCAGTGCGACCACGGGGATAAGCCCGAGGATCACGATGCAGGCAATAACCAAGATAAGACTGCGTTTGTTTTTAGCTGAAAGTTTTTTTAACATAATCACTAAATTCCCTCCCCAAAAATTTTTTATTTAGTTGATTTAATTAGCAAGTTTTTAAGATTTCTGACAGGGCACTGTCCATCAGGAAGATAAGTTCAAACACACTGCGGAAAGAAGCCTCGCTGCTGCCTTCAACCCAGGCGATGTTTCCCTGCCAGCTAGCGTTTTGCCGGAAGAGAACCTTCAGATTGAAGGAAGCTATAAATGTCGGCGGTTTTTTTGTCCGAGTTGGAGAGATATCAACCGGTGAAGCTGTAAAACGTCTTTTGTTTGTAGATGACTTTGGCAGTTCGAGCTCATCGAGCATTGTATCAATATAGAGAAGAAGTTCGATCAGTCCATGAAAAGCAAATTCTTCATCAAAATATGAGTTATATAAGGTTCCCACAGGGTTTTTATTTTCATATGAAGTTATCGTAATTATAGTGGTTCGCGCATCATTGGGCACGAATTTAGTTGAATTAAAAGTCATTTTTTCACCACCTAAAAAGGTATAACTTAATTTTACTTAAGTTTACTTAATTTTAGTTATATTTAAGATATATTATCTTAGGTTTTAATATTTTTTTAAATAAAAAAACCTGTCCGATTCGGACAGGATAGAGGTTTATTCTGATGGGGTTATCACGCTGATCGGTTGTAGTCGATAGTGCAGATCTACTTGATCACGGGGATTTTTCTTCCAATAGTTTTGGATAATGCGTTTGATCGCAATCTCCGCGTTTTCCAGCGTAGTTCCTGGCAGTAAAATAAGATATTGAGATATGCTGAAGCGGCTAAATACATCGTTTTGGCGCAACGAATTTTGCACGGCTATGGCAAGTTTTTTGATAGCTGTCTGAATCAGCTTCTTAGAGAGATTTGTATCGTTTTTCGCAGAATTGGCAGAAACAGTAATCAGACATAAACAGAGAACCTCACCCGTGCGCTCTTGAGCGCGCAGTTCGAGGCGGTAAATATCTTTAAATACTTCTAATTCACAGATGAACGCACCCGAAGAATGTTGAATCTCCTGTAGCCCTGTTTTAATGGATGCAAGATCCTGCTCCACAGAATTTGATGAGTGGGTAAGTTCACGGTAAAGCGCTGAAAAATCAGCTGAGGGGGATATGCCAAAATGGGTGTAAAATAAATTAGTAACCTTCTCATATTGTGAAATAGCGGCCTGTGTTTGGCCAACTTTTGCCAGGGCGCGGATAAAGAAGATATACAGCGGTTCTTCGTAAGGGTCTATGGAAACTGCTTTCTGGCAAACAGCAATAATATCATCGTAGCGCTGCTCAGCTTCCAAGAGGGAGACGGCCTCTCGGGCAAGGGCGATATATTTCGAGTGAAAATAAGTACTGATCGGAACAGCCCATGGTTCCAAAGCGGTTTGCGGCAAGAAGCTGCCTTTGTAGATATCAAGTGTCTGCATAATCAGAGACAGGCGCTTCTTTTGATCAGTGGTCTTATCTGCTTGCCGGCAAAGTGATTCAAATTGCTCGGTGTCAATTTCAACTGTAAGATCTTTGGGGTTCCAGGCATAGGAGCCGCGCTGGTATGCGATTAACTTTTTTCCGTCTAATCCTATTTGTCCAAACATCCCACGCACCCGGTGGATAATTGCTTTAAGCGCGTTAGCTGGATTATCGATTCCATCGTCATCCGGCCAGAGCAATTCAATCAGTTCATTTTGCGAAATACTGTTATTTTGGAAAGTTATCAGATATTCCAATAGGAGCCACGGCTTTTTTGAGCGACTTTCATTATCATCGAGTACCTTTCCCTTGTACTCCATGGAAAATTCACCAAACATATGTATTTTTAAAATGCTTGAATCGTGCATCTATGATGCCCTTTCTCTTTCTATACAGATTGATTTTTTACTAAGGCGGCATCATTGTGAATTTTACGCCGCGCGTTCTCAACAAAGAACCGTGATCCACCAGATCAAGAAGGGCAACACTTGGCATTTTTAAGTACAAAGCGAATAGCGATGTAGTCAAGAATTTGTTAGCTATTATAGTTTAGTATAAATGCGATGTTTTGTCAATCTAATAACTTATACTAATAAGTTATTAGTATAAGTTATAAAGCGGGTAAAAAGCCAAGGATACTGATTATTTACTCTTTTGATAGGACGTAGATCACGAAGATAATCTTTTAACTTATCGGCATAAAACGCCAAAAATATTTTTGGCGTTTTATGGCGCCCCTGGCAGGAATCGAACCTGCATTCCGCCCTTAGGAGGGGCGTACACTATCCATTATGTTACAGGGGCTTATTAACATAATAATCTTATTTTACCTTTTTTGCTCTATTCAGTCAAGATGAGGCAAGAGAAAATATAATTTTAAAATTACTAGACATTATATCAAAATTGTGATATTTTAAATTAAGTGATAATATTAGGAGATAGCGATGAAAATGAAGGAAGATAATACGTTATGTTTTTATATCGGAGACCGGATAAATCCTTGCGTAGAGAACGCGGATTAAAACAAAGTGATTTAGCTGAAAGAGCGAAAATGTCTCAAAGCGCGATTAGCTATATTGAGAGCGGTGAAAAAAATCCGAATATTGATAGCGTATATTTAATTGCTCACGCGCTTGAAGTGCCGATTGCCTATCTTTTTGAAAATCCGGAGGATAGTAAAGAAGTTTATCTGGAAATTGAAGAATTTCTCAAAAAAGATAACATTCTCCTCGGCGGCCAACCGATTTTGACTGAGGATAAAACATATATTTTAAATCTTTTAAACATGTTAAAGAGAAAACGTTCTCTTAGATGTTAATTTTAACTTGATAAAATGACATTTTAAAGGAGATGCATAATTAAAGTGGAAAATCAATTTTTTCTTCTGCCGGGTCCAACACAAGTTCCTAATCAGGTACTACAAGCTGCCAATCAACCGATGATGAGCCATCGTTCCAGTAGTTTTAAAGCCATTTTCGGTGAGGTTTCTCAAAATGCCAAAAAAGTTTTTAATACTAAAAATGATATTTTGATCCTCACTTGCTCTGGTACTGGTGGTTTAGAAGCGTCTGTTGTTAATTTTATCAATCAAGGCGAGAAGGTTATCGTGGCCTCATGCGGTAATTTTGGCCGGAGATACCGTGATATTGCGGAAGCCTGCGGAGCAGAGGTTGATTACATCGAATTCCCTTGGGGGGAGGCTGTTGATCCGGCCGTAATAAAAGAGCGCTTGGCTAATGATCAAGAACATAAAATCAAGGCTATTTTGCTCCAGCAGCATGAAACATCTACCGGTGTCTATAATCCTTTACCGGAAATATCTGCTGTTCGGGGAAATCATCCAGCTTTACTTATGGTTGATGCGGTTAGTGGTCTGGGAGCTTGCCCTTTGCAAACAGATCAGTGGGGGTTGGATGTGGTGGTAACCTCTTCGCAAAAAGCGCTAATGACTCCGCCCGGACTTTGTTTGCTCAGCGTCAGTGAACGCGCCTGGTCTGTTGCTAAAGAGAACAAAAACCCCAAATTTTATTTTGATTTGCCAAAAGCTAAAAAATATGCTGATGATCAGCAAACGCCTTTTACACCAGCCTTATCATTAATCTATGCCTTGAATGAAGCGATCAAAATGATTAACGAGCAGGGTATAGATCAGATGATAGCTGAGCATTACTTCCGTCGCGATGCAGTGCGCGCCGCTGTGCGGGCTCTAGGGTTGCGGCTCGTGGCAAATGATGATGTTGCCGGCGGAGCAGTAACCGCAGTTTATGTCCCCGAAGGCATTATCCCATCTGAGATCACTGGCATAATGCGCGAAAAGTATGCGACGGTTATTGCCGGCGGCATGGGGGATATTAAGAAAACCAGCTTTAGGATTGCTCATTTGGGATTTGTACGGGATATGGATCTTATTGCGGCGATTGCTGCTTTGGAATTAGCGCTGGTTGAATTAGGCTATGATTGCCCATTGGGAGCTGGCGTTGCCGCCTGTCAAAAGGTCATTTTAGAGCATCGGCAATAATTAGGCTTTATCTTATGCGCCTAAAGATGGAAGCCTACTTGATCACCTCGCAGCCCATATATGGCACAAGTACCTGAGGAACGCGCACGCTGCCATCTGCTTGCTGATTGTTTTCTAATATAGCCGCTACAGTACGACCAACAGCAATGCCGGAGCCATTGAGCGTGTGGACAAACTCTGGTTTAGAAGTTGCTTCTCTGCGAAAACGAATATTGGCTCGTCGTGCCTGAAAATCCTCAAAATTGGAGCAGGATGATATTTCACGATAACCATTGGCGCCGGCCATCCAAACCTCCAGGTCATAAGTTTTGGCAGAGGAGAAGCTTAAATCACCGCTGGAAAGGCAAACGATCCGATATGGCATTTCCAGCAGTTGTAGTACATGCTCTGCATCAGCGGTAAGTTGTTCTAATTGGTCATAGCTATCTTCTGGCAGTGTAAATTTAACCAGTTCGACTTTATTAAATTGATGCTGACGGATTAGTCCGCGGGTATCACGACCAGCAGCGCCGGCTTCAGCACGAAAACAGGCTGAATAGGCAGCAAGTTTGATTGGCAGCTGTGCGGCATCGAGAATTTCATTACTAAAAAGATTGGTTACCGGCACTTCGGCGGTAGGAATTAGATAATAATCGGTCCCTTCGACATGGAACATGTCTTCTTTAAATTTTGGTAATTGGCTAGTGCCGCGCATACTGTTGCTATTGACCATAAACGGCGGGAAAATTTCACTGTAGCCGCGTGAGGTGTGCGTATCGAGATAAAAATTGACCAAAGACCGCTCCAGCCGTGCGGCAAGCTTTTTATAGACAGTAAAGCGGGCGCCGGCAATTTTACTGCCGCGTTCAAAGTCGAGAATATCAAGATTTTCGCCGATATCCCAGTGGTTAAGAGGGGTGAAAGAAAAATTTGGTATTTTGCCCCATCGCCGCTGTTCAATATTGGCTTGATCGTCAATACCAATCGGCACGCTATCATCAGGGATATTGGGGATAGTCAAGAGAAAATTTTCCAATTGTATTTCGATCTGGGTTAGTTGTTTATCGCAGTTGGCAATTTCATCACCTAATTTACGCATCTCAGCCATGATTTGACTGGCGTCCTCGCCATTTTTTTTCATGATGCCAACCTGCTTTGAAACAGAGTTGCGCTCAGCCTTCATTTTTTCTACTAAAGAGAGGATATCTCTGCGCTCCTTATCATAGGCAAAAAAACTATCCAGTGAGAGTTTGCTGCCGCGTTTGGCTAAAGCGTCAATAACTACTTGAGGATTGGAGCGGACAAATTTTAAGTCCAGCATAAAAACACCTCCAAAAAAAATAACATGCATTAATTAATCATAATATAGTTTTGGTTTATATTCAAGAATAATTCTGGCGATATAAAAAGAATCTTTTCCATTGACATTGCCATTTTGGTTTGGTATTATTACCTAGTAGCTCGCCACTTCGTGGAGGGGTGTCTGAGTGGTCGAAGGAGGCGGTCTTGAAAACCGTTGAGCCTGCAAGGGTTCCGTGGGTTCGAATCCCACCCCCTCCGCCAGTCACTTGTTGGGCTTATCAAAAATGGAGAGTTGGCCGAGTCGGTCGAAGGCGCTCGCCTGCTAAGCGAGTATACGGGCAAAAACCTGTATCGAGGGTTCGAATCCCTTGCTCTCCGCCATATATGCGCTGTTAGCTCAGCTGGATAGAGCGTCTGGCTACGGACCAGAAGGTCAGGGATTCGAATTCCTTACAGCGCGCCAACAAAAACGCCTTTTAAACTGTCTTATCTTAGATAATTTATCTGGTGTTTTTGTTTATTTTTTAGGTAAAAGGGCATGGGTTTTTAAGGGTTTTTAGTGGTTAGTGACAGACATTTGGCAGACATTTTTAACTACTGTAGTATGCGTTCATTTTTTCCGCAGCATTTTTCCTTCATGGCTTCTGTCACATGCGTATATATTTCTGCCGTCATTTTTATATCGGAATGGCCCATTAAATATTGAGCTGTCTTTAAGTCTACCCCAGCCTCTGCCAAGTTGGCGCAATAGGTATGACGCAAGTGATATCTATCAAGCGCATTAATATTAGATAACCCATGCATAATGATCTGGTTACGATATAGTTTTGCATTAGCGGCTAAATCCATACCGCTTCTCAGGTTACTTTTATGATTCTGAAGTTGACTTGTATGATTTAAAGGCCAGATTCTATGATCCTTTAATAGCACGGTTTATACAAGAGGACACGTATTGGAATACCAATAACAGTATTTATGGGGATAATCCCCGCTACATCGGCGGCAATCCTGTGCCTGATAATAATGCCATCGTCCAAAGTTTAAATTTATATGCCTATTGTCGCAACAACCCGATGATGTATGTTGACCCAACTGGATACGGGTTGGTTGATATAATCGTATCGATTGTAGCCGATATAGCGGTGGGTACAGCAACGGGTTATTCATCGTCACAAAGCAGTAGCAGAGGTGGTAATTCTTCTGCAGCAGAATCAGTTGTTGCGGGAGCCGTTATCGGAGGAAGTGTTGGCGGGGCTATGGGCGTTGTTCTTGGAATGACTGGGGCTTTGTCCGGAAATGTGACGGGAACAGTTTTCGCAGAACAGGCCGATCGTCCATCAGACGGTATCGCTATTCGAAGCTATTATGAAGATCAGGAGAAGAGCGTTACCTTTGTTCCAGGCATCGGGAACAAGCCGTCTAACATCGTGATTGGCGGGCGATATACTAGTGTAACCCTTGTAGAGGGTACAGATTACCACATCGCAAATGGCACAGCAGTTATGTGGCCGAAGGTGCCTGATCCGGTGAAGCCTGCACCAGAAGTGAAACCGACTACACCGAAAAATGAAAGTGCTGCTGCATGGCCGGTTGGTGGAGATGGTGGAAAAGTTTCGGCAACATTTCCTACATATCCAAGCGGAGGCCAACACTCAGGTTATGATATTTCCGCTCCCGCAGGCACAGAGATATATGCAGTGCAGGGTGGAACCGTCACCGTTAGCAAAAGTCTTTATAAAGAAAATAAGAGTAATAAAAGTGGCAGCTATGGAAACTATGTAGTTATTACTGATGAAAATGGCGTTGAATATTATTATGCCCACATGAGTACGGTTAATGTAAAAGAAGGTGATATAGTAGAGGCGGGTGATGTAATTGGTTACGTTGGTAGAACTGGGAATTCGACAGGAAATCACTTGCATTTTGAGGTGAGAGTAAATAATAAAGCGGTTGATCCAATAGATTATTTACCGGAGAAACCAATAAGATAAGGAGATAGTATTTATGAGTAGGCTATTTAAGAAGGTTATATATTTTATAATTATATTAAGCACCTTAATTTTATGCGGTAACGCTTACATCCTTTCGGAATTTAATGATATTAATATTATTATTGTTCGAGATGATCTTACACCCTATTACCTGGGGAACGATGTCAGGCCACAAAAGGCTGCAGGACATATCCTGGTGCCGCTCCGTGCGGTTTCCGAATCACTTTCATACGATGTCATTTGGAATGAAACCGAGCGAAAAGCAACCGTAACAAACAATAATGTAGTTCTTGAGTTCATTATTGGAGAGTCTTTAGGTTACGTAAATGGCGAGCCAAAACCGCTTCCGGTGGCACCGCAGATTATGAACGGCCGGACCCTTGTACCGGTTCGTTTTCTGGCTGAATCTCTCGGTATGCATGTGGAATGGCTTTTAGGTACTGATGACATTGAATATATTTGGATATCGCCTATGACCTTGCTTAATAACAAGGATACTTTGCTTCCCGAAGATCAAGAAGATTTTGATATCGCATATTGGGATGATGATGGCTCCCCTTATTATACTTTGAGAAACGATGGCAAGACTTATAGAGGAATATCTTTAGGCGCTTCAAAACAAGATGTTATTGAATTATATGGCGAACCGCATGAAATTCAAGTTCTAGAAAATGGTACTGAGGAGCTTACTTATATGTCAATTGCATTTCCTAGTTCAGGAGATGTTAATTGGTTAATCTTTTATATTAGAGATGACATTGTTATAGATGTTTGGCTTGTATAATGATCGTTCATCTTACGCGAAGGGCGGGGAAAGCATTACCCGCCCTTGTTCCATAAGGCGTTCCCTGCTACAATGTATATGGAATCAATCTGATCTCCCGCGAGTCGGGGGGCGAGAAGGCCTACTATCCGTTTAACGGCCACGGCGACATAGAGGAGTTGACTTTGCTGCTGCAGAAGGAATACAAGTTATTGCCGCAGTCTCTGGGACTGTTGTAACATCAACGGCTCTCAAAGACGAAAACGGGAACTATAGAAGTTATGCCCATTTGAGCGAAAGATCGTCAATGTGGGGGATAAAGTGGGTGCAGGAGATGAAATCGGCAAAGTTGGTAGTACCGGAAATTCATCTGGCCCTCACTTGCATTTTGAAATGAGAGGTGAAGATAATAAATATAATAATCAGCTAGATCCGACTAATTACTTACCAAAATAACAGTTACTATTATGAAAAGGCTCATGCATGTGACATGAGTCTCTTTGAGACAACGATTAAGCAGTATAGGAGGAACACAATATGAAAAGGAAAGTTTTTTATTCGCGCTGATATTTATTATTTCAATAAATGCAGGTTGTGCACCAAATGAGACGGAAATTATCCCTGGTGATAACTATTATCCATTGGTGAACCGTGGTTACAATACGCAATCAGAATAAATCTTCTCAATGAAAGAAAAGAAAGCCTGACAAACCTAAAAGACGAAGCAATAAGTGATAGCAAAGTACAATCATATTTAAGGGACATCTCCAATTTTCACAGTATGTTGGTGAGCAATCATAAAAATCCTGAATTGCCTATTCACAAGCTCTTATTCTTGCTTGATATTGGTTTTGATACGGATATACCCGAAATAGAAAACGCTGTGAGCCAGCTTATGAGCCATAAAGACAAACATGGGATATATCAGTCCTTAACCAACATACCTAAACATTATGGAGGAACAGGCGAGGATATATTCGGTTGGTGTCTATGCGACGCTCCTTTGTTGCTATTGGCATTACTTAAATCAAAGATAGATTACCAGCAAAACATCAAACAGGGCGTGGACTATTTAGTGACCTTAAATAAAACGCAAGGTTTTCCCTGTTCGGTATCAGAAGAAATTGGAAAATTCAGAGGGCCGGGACGGAAAGATGATTGCTGTCCTTATGCAACCCTTATCATGTTAAACCTGCTGTCATATATTGATGAATACAAAAACAGCGATATCGCTACAAATGGGGTTGATGTCCTCCTCTCCTTGTGGGAAGGCAGCTTGGAAAAACATCCATATATGTTTTATATGGGTACTGACTTCCGGAAGCTGAAAGCTCCCGCCATGTGGTATGACATTGTAAGCGTCACCGATTGTCTTAGTAGATTTGAATATGCAAAAGCCGATCCGAGATTTCAAGAAATGGTGGGTATTATAAAAGCGAAACAGGACGAAAACGGCTTATTTACACCCGAATCTGTTTATCAAAAATGCAAGGGTTGGGATTTCGGGCAGAAAAAAGAAGTATCTCCCTACTTATCTTATCTATGCAATAGAATTTTGAAACGAGTTTGTGTTTGAAAAATTATTTGGAGGGACAAGTCGTTTGAAACAAGTCACTTACGCTCCACCCTAAAAATGGGGACAGCAAAGCAGACCCCTCCGCAGACGGTCAGAAAAAGAGAATAGTTAGTGCTATACGACCTCGCCGGTTTCTTCGTCCACAATCATAAAACCTTTACTGCGCAAGAACGCTAAAGCCTGAACTGCCAAATAGCGGTTAGAAGTTTTCGGGCAATCGCAATAACGGCTTTTTTGCCGCCGCGACGTTTTTTGAGAGTGAGATACTTGTTCTTGAGTTCAGGGCATTTATCAGACTTCCCACAGTTCAGGGCTATTTGAACAAGGAGTGGTTTCAGGTACGCTCCCGCACGACCGATGCGAGTGGTTTTCTTCTTGCCCGCGCTCTCTTGATTTTGCGGAGTAAGCCCTGCCCACGACACAAGTTGCTTCGCCGTTTCAAACACGGACATATCAGCACCGATTTCCGCAAGGATACGAATAGCGGTCAGCGGAGTGCTGATACCCGGAACGGTCATAAGCAAGTCAATTTGGGGCTGATACTTCGCGGCAAGATTGTAAATCAATTCCTCAAGAGAGGCTTTCAAACCTCCTAAGTCATCCATGTGCCGCCGAATCAGGTTAAGTTTCTCGGCTTGCCTGGGGTCGAGCTCTCCGTCAAGAGCAGCGCGAACTTCATCGGGGATGATTTGCAGTGGGTCTCAGCAAACCGTCAAGTTCGCAAATTGCCGTTGCCATGTTCAAGCAGAGCGTCAAGTACGCGGGTTGCGCTCTTGCCGAAAACATCGGAGAACACATCGTCCAGCTTGAAGTTGCACATGGTCAGGCAGTTTTGGGCGCGGTTCTTCTCACTGGAAGCAAAACCTGTCAGCTTGACATAGTAGCGGCACAGGTCGCGAAGCTGGCGAATATCCGGCGGTGGAATAAAGCTGGAACGCACCAAGTCGCACTTGAACAGCTCGGAAATCCACTTGGCATCCTTCTTGTCGGTTTTCTTGCCCTTGATGGCTTTGACGTACTTGGGATGCGTCAGGCAGACGTTACAAGTTTTTTCAAGGGCGTTGAACACAGGAATCCAATACTTGCCTGCCGACTCCATACACACGTCGCGGCAGTTGTAGGACGCGAGCCAGTCTGCCAACCTCCGCAAATCTCCTGTAAATGTTGAGAACCGCTTGATATGGTGTTCGGTGTGGCTGTGTTCGTCCGTGACCGCGATGCAAGCGACGATAAACGATTTATGTACGTCCATGCCGCAGCAGACAGGGTAAACGATTTCTACTGTTCTTGCCATTGAGTTCCTCTTTTCAAATAGATTTGAGGAACGGCATTGACTGGACGCTCTGCTAAAAACGAGTAATGTCTTTACAAAGATTAGTTTACAGGCTTCGTGGCCTACTTGTTGGTGCTTGAACGAACGTCCGGCGACTTATTCGCATTCGAGATAGCGGCAAACCGCTTCACCACTCACCTCCGCGTGCTCTGTAGTATACCGTCCCACAGAGCATTTTAGCATATATCGACGGTAAAAAACATTTATACTTACGCTGATTGGCACCTGCAATTCTATCGTTTCATTTGGGATGGCATTTGTTGGTGCCTTTCGCAGAAAGGAATGGTCTTATTATAAAAATCTAAAATAGAGAGAGGAATGAGGATATATGATTATAACGACAACGCCTCAGATTGAGGATAAAAAAATTACGCAGTACAAAGGGATCGTATTCGGTGAAGTCATCAGCGGCGTCAATTTCATTAAAGATTTCGCCGCCGGACTCAGCAACTTTTTCGGCGGACGCAGCGGTTCATATGAGGGCGAGCTGATAGAAGCACGGGAAAGTGCCCTACGGGAAATGGAGCAACGCGCCGAGGCTTTGGGTGCAAATGCCGTCGTTGGCGTTGATATTGACTACGAAGTGCTTGGGCAAGGCGGCAATATGCTGATGGTGACTGCCAGCGGTACGGCGGTCGTGGCGGAATAAAAAAGAAGGGCGGAGGCTCATGGAAAATCAGGGAATTGAATACAGATTTTCAGCAAAGATTTGGCACTCAGAATGGCACTTTGTTTCTCTCCCGAAAGAAATTGCAAAAGAAATAAGAGATAATCTCAAGTGTTTAGAGGAAGGATGGGGTCGGCTTAAAGTAATTGCAAAAATCGGCAAAAGCGAATGGAAAACAGCAATCTGGTTTGATACAAAACATCAAACGTATTTACTTCCAATCAAAACTGAGATAAGAAGAAGAGAGAAAATTGCAGCAGATAATGAAGTTAAAGTAACTTTTTGGATTTAACGCATATTAGCGTTAAAAGCGAAATATAAGGGAGTGTATTATTATCGGAAAGCAAAAAGTATCGCTGTTTCTGACCTTCAACGGAATCGCTGAGGAAGCCATGAATTATTACGCTTCATCCCTTCCCGGCGCAAAGATCACAAAACTTGTGCGATATGGGAAAGATCATCATTTTGGCGGAGAGGGCGAAGAAAACAAGGTTTTACATGGGGCGCTATCGTTCATGGGACAGGAAATC
Organism: Dermolepida albohirtum; assembly: GCA_031893035.1. Classification (NCBI taxonomy): domain Eukaryota; kingdom Metazoa; phylum Arthropoda; class Insecta; order Coleoptera; family Scarabaeidae; genus Dermolepida; species Dermolepida albohirtum. The sequence goes on along the minus strand of JAVIWB010000924.1, from coordinate 1,590 downwards.
AAGTTTCTGGACATGGATGCCGCCCACCCTGCGCCGGACTTTGTTGGTCTGCCTCAATCTACATTGACTGTCACAATGAAGAGGAGTTTGATGAGATTTTTCACAACCTTTCGCAAGGCGGCACGGTGATGATGGGGCCGGAATCGGTCGGCCACATACGAAAGTGCGCTTGGGTAACTGACAAATTTGGCGTAACATGGCAGCCGGTTTGGGAATGAAAGTGCGCTGATGTTCGTTTCGATGTCAAAAAATTAGGGAGGTGTTGTTTGGTGAATGAAGTTGACGCATATATCAATGGTTTTCCCGGCGAAGTGCAAGCCCGGTTAAACGCAATCCGTAATGCAGTCCGTGAGCTTGCCCCGCAAGCGACTGAACGAATCTGCATGAGAATGCCCACTTTTGACCTTAACGGTAAATGGCTGGTTCACTACGCCGGATTTGAAAAACACATCGGGTTTTATCCGCAGCCGGAAGGAATCACTGCTTTCAGGGACAGGCTGACAGAGTATAAGACCTCTAAAGGTACGATACAATTTCCGCTCAGCAAGCCGTTTCCAATAGATTTAATCCATGAAATCATCAAATACAGAGTTGCAGGGCAACTTGAAAATTAAAGGAGTGTTTTGTATGAAGCTCGAAATGTTCATCAATTTTGACGGCAACTGCCGCGAAGCGGTGGAGTTCTACGCAAAGGTATTCAGGTCGGAGGTCGGAAACCTGATGACCTACGGCGATGCGCCGCCCGATCCAAACTATGCCACACCCGAAGCGGACAAGGATAAAATCATATATGCCGGTCTGCCGGTTGGCGGCATGGTTTTGATGTTTATGGACATGCCCTCTGGGTTTCCGCTTGAAGTAGGCAACAACATTTCCCCAACAATCAGCACAGATGACAAGGAAGAAGTCACACGGCTGGTAAATGCTCTGAAAGAGGGCGGCAAGGTTCATATGGAGCCGCAAAAGACCTTTTTCAGCGAATGGTACGGCATGGTCGAGGACAAATACGGCGTTATCTGGCAGATTCTTCATTACGCCGGATAGATTAAAAATCAACTGCACTTGTAGAGGTCAAAATATGATATTACCTAAAATCCGCGACAAGCGTTTTATCACAATCCGCCGCGGCGGAATATTGTCGGACGAAGATCATCATCTGTTGGCGGTTTGGGCCGCCGAATGTGCGGGCCATGTGCTGCATCATTTTGAAGCGGCGAAACCTACTGATGACCGGCCTCGCCGCGCCATTGAAGCGGCTTACGCTTGGGTACGCGGCGATATAAAGATGATGCAGGCCCGCGATTTCGCCGGTGCATCGCAGGACGCCGCAAGAGAAGTTAAAGCGGTGTCAGAAGCGGCGAGACTGGCGGCATTGTCAGCCGCTCAAGCGGCGGTAGTGGCGCATGTCGCGGCACACGAATTAGGAGCAGCGGCCTACGCTATCCGGGCTGTCATGGCGGCGCTGCCAAAAAGCGAACAGGAAACGGCACGGCAGCGGGAATACCAGTGGCAGCAGGACAGGCTTCCGAAAAAATTTGTGAACTTGTACTTGATGACCAGCGTTTGAGGAATAATATTTGTTGGTTTGTG
>JAVIWB010000923.1:0-181954 GCA_031893035.1 Dermolepida albohirtum | reverse complement strand
CGAGAAAGTCAGTTTCCTCCTAACGCTACATGTGAGCTCTGCCTGATGGCGTTCTAAGGTCGCTAATAACTTCGGAACGAGAAGAGATACAATGTTCTGGTTTGAAGCAGCGTAACAGTCGTGTCACAATCTATAAGTACACACCTAAAAAACAATCACTTTTGAAAGTCAGTTTCCGCCTAACGCTACATGTGAGCTCTGTCTGATGGCGTTCTAAGGTCGCTAATAACTTCGGAACGAGAAGAGATACAATGTTCTGGTTTGAAGCAGCGTAACAGTCGTGTCACAATCTATAAGTACACACCTAAAAAACAATCACTTTTGAAAGTCAGTTTCCGCCTAACGCTACATGTGAGCTCTGTCTGATGGCGTTCTAAGGTCGCTAATAACTTCGGAACGACAAGAGATACAATGTTCTGGTTTGAAGCAGCGTAACAGTCGTGTCACAATCTATAAGTACACACCTAAAAAACAATCACTTTTGAAAGTCAGTTTCCGCCTAACGCTACATGTGAGCTCTGTCTGATGGCGTTCTAAGGTCGCTAATAACTTCGGAACGAGAAGAGATACAATGTTCTGGTTTGAAGCAGCGTAACAGTCGTGTCACAATCTATAAGTACACACCTAAAAAACAATCACTTTTGAAAGTCAGTTTCCGCCTAACGCTACATGTGAGCTCTGTCTGATGGCGTTCTAAGGTCGCTAATAACTTCGGAACGAGAAGAGATACAATGTTCTGGTTTGAAGCAGCGTAACAGTCGTGTCACAATCTATAAGTACACACCTAAAAAACAATCACTTTTGAAAGTCAGTTTCCGCCTAACGCTACATGTGAGCTCTGTCTGATGGCGTTCTAAGGTCGCTAATAACTTCGGAACGAGAAGAGATACAATGTTCTGGTTTGAAGCAGCGTAACAGTCGTGTCACAATCTATAAGTACACACCTAAAAAACAATCACTTTTGAAAGTCAGTTTCCGCCTAACGCTACATGTGAGCTCTGTCTGATGGCGTTCTAAGGTCGTTAATAACTTCGGAACGAGAAGAGATACAATGTTCTGGTTTGAAGCAGCGTAACAGTCGTGTCACAATCTATAAGTACACACCTAAAAAACAATCACTTTTGAAAGTCAGTTTCCGCCTAACGCTACATGTGAGCTCTGCCTGATGGCGTTCTAAGGTCGCTAATAACTTCGGAACGAGAAGAGATACAATGTTCTGGTTTGAAGCAGCGTAACAGTCGTGTCACAATCTATAAGTACACACCTAAAAAACAATCACTTTTGAAAGTCAGTTTCCGCCTAACGCTACATGTGAGCTCTGCCTGATGGCGTTCTAAGGTCGCTAATAACTTCGGAACGAGAAGAGATACAATGTTCTGGTTTGAAGCAGCGTAACAGTCGTGTCACAATCTATAAGTACACACCTAAAAAACAATCACTTTTGAAAGTCAGTTTCCGCCTAACGCTACATGTGAGCTCTGTCTGATGGCGTTCTAAGGTCGCTAATAACTTCGGAACGAGAAGAGATACAATGTTCTGGTTTGAAGCAGCGTAACAGTCGTGTCACAATCTATAAGTACACACCTAAAAAACAATCACTTTTGAAAGTCAGTTTCCGCCTAACGCTACATGTGAGCTCTGCCTGATGGCGTTCTAAGGTCGCTAATAACTTCGGAACGAGAAGAGATACAATGTTCTGGTTTGAAGCAGCGTAACAGTCGTGTCACAATCTATAAGTACACACCTAAAAAACAATCACTTTTGAAAGTCAGTTTCCGCCTAACGCTACATGTGAGCTCTGTCTGATGGCGTTCTAAGGTCGCTAATAACTTCGGAACGAGAAGAGATACAATGTTCTGGTTTGAAGCAGCGTAACAGTCGTGTCACAATCTATAAGTACACACCTAAAAAACAATCACTTTTGAAAGTCAGTTTCCGCCTAACGCTACATGTGAGCTCTGTCTGATGGCGTTCTAAGGTCGCTAATAACTTCGGAACGACAAGAGATACAATGTTCTGGTTTGAAGCAGCGTAACAGTCGTGTCACAATCTATAAGTACACACCTAAAAAACAATCACTTTTGAAAGTCAGTTTCCGCCTAACGCTACATGTGAGCTCTGTCTGATGGCGTTCTAAGGTCGCTAATAACTTCGGAACGAGAAGAGATACAATGTTCTGGTTTGAAGCAGCGTAACAGTCGTGTCACAATCTATAAGTACACACCTAAAAAACAATCACTTTTGAAAGTCAGTTTCCGCCTAACGCTACATGTGAGCTCTGCCTGATGGCGTTCTAAGGTCGCTAATAACTTCGGAACGAGAAGAGATACAATGTTCTGGTTTGAAGCAGCGTAACAGTCGTGTCACAATCTATAAGTACACACCTAAAAAACAATCACTTTTGAAAGTCAGTTTCCGCCTAACGCTACATGTGAGCTCTGTCTGATGGCGTTCTAAGGTCGCTAATAACTTCGGAACGAGAAGAGATACAATGTTCTGGTTTGAAGCAGCGTAACAGTCGTGTCACAATCTATAAGTACACACCTAAAAAACAATCACTTTTGAAAGTCAGTTTCCGCCTAACGCTACATGTGAGCTCTGTCTGATGGCGTTCTAAGGTCGCTAATAACTTCGGAACGAGAAGAGATACAATGTTCTGGTTTGAAGCAGCGTAACAGTCGTGTCACAATCTATAAGTACACACCTAAAAAACAATCACTTTTGAAAGTCAGTTTCCGCCTAACGCTACATGTGAGCTCTGCCTGATGGCGTTCTAAGGTCGCTAATAACTTCGGAACGAGAAGAGATACAATGTTCTGGTTTGAAGCAGCGTAACAGTCGTGTCACAATCTATAAGTACACACCTAAAAAACAATCACTTTTGAAAGTCAGTTTCCGCCTAACGCTACATGTGAGCTCTGTCTGATGGCGTTCTAAGGTCGTTAATAACTTCATCCTCTGAAGTGCTTTTGTGCGGAACCAAATACGTACTAACGGGTCTTCCAATAAAAGGTTTCATTTTGATATGTAAAAAATGAGTATTTTTAAGCGAAATCATCGGATGTTTATTTAATTATAAAGAGGAGAGTTTGCCATTAATAATGGAAAACAATATTAGCCAAACGGTCACCACGGCTAAGCTTGCAGGACCATATTCTTTTCATGAAATTTTGCATCACCAATTCGCACATTTGCGGCTGTTATGTCCTCGATAATTTCACGAATTCCATTTTTGAGATCTTGGATCGATTGTGGGCCATTGGCATAGACCTTATCTTTCACGTAGCCTTAAAGAAAAAAGTCTAAAGATGTTAAATCATAAGATCTCGGTGGCAAATTGTGATGGCCTCTTTGAGAAATCACACGGGCAGGAAACTTTTCACGCAAAAGAGTGATGATATCGTTACTTGTGTGGCACGTAGAGCCATCTTGTTGAAAATAAACGTCGTCCACATCAATATCTTCCAATCCCAGCCATACAAAATCATTAATTATCATTCGATAGCGCAGTCCATTCACCGTAACAATTGCTCTAGCCTCATTTTCGAAAAAGTAAGGTCCAATGACAAAAAACCTCACCAAACAGTCACAAGTTGAGCATGGAGAGGCTTTTCAGCAATAATTCTTTCTCCGAGGTGAAAATGAGCCTCATCACTTAAGATGATTTTTCGATGAAATTCCGGATCAATTCGATGCATTTCAAGGATCCAAAGACACGACGTTGTTGATGGTTGGTAGGCGTGAGTTCTTGTGTTAATTGAACTTTAAAAGCCTTAAGACCTAAGTCTTTATGGAAAATACAGTGTGTTGTCGTTTATGGAATGCCCAATTCCAAAAATTGACGAGAAATGGCGCTTCACGACGACCCAAAATTGCTTAGTTTTGCGAACTGTGTTAATAATTTCAGTGCATTGTTGAAACGTATATCGTTCCATTTTTATTAATGGCGTAGTTTTTGCTTGTCATCTGTACAGGTCGAGTCGTGACAACTGTTAAAATGGCGGGCTATTGAAAATAAAATATTTTATTATAACACCTTTTATATGGCAGGAATGTGGAGGATAGGTTGGGCTTTTGCTGCCTTGTAAATTCGCGCATTGTCATGGGGACTGCGATACGAACCTGCATGTTTTTGACCAATAGCCCTATATAATTTTATTGATGTATTACTATAAATAAATGCTGTTACTGTAGTCCCCTATTGGGAGAATAGCTCCGGTTTAGTTTCAAATGACGGTAAGTCATTTTCAATGGATTCACGACCGCATCGAGACTATTTTGATTTACATCTTACCATAAAATACATATAACGGAGCCTCTCTTCATTACGTTGGTATGTATTTAATAAGAATAGCTCCGACTTGGTTTCAAATGACGGTAAGTCATTTTCAATGGATTCACGACCGCATCGAGACTATTTTGATTTACATCTTACATTAAAATACATATAACGGAGCCTCTCTTCATTACGTTGGTATGTATTTAATAAGAATAGCTCCGGCTTAGTTTCATGACAGTAAGTCATTTTCAGTGGATTCACGACCGCATCAAGACTACTTTGATTTACATACATCTTACTTTAAAGTACATGTAACGGAGCCTGTCTTCATATGCTGTAATAATTCGTTTGGTAATAGTTTTACGAGAATTTCGGCCATTTTAATACACAAGAAGATTGAACTGTTAATGATATGGCTTCAAAAAAGTTACAGAGCTTAATAAATTATCAAGAAAAGAAATACATCCTATTCGTTGCTAGAAGAGTACGTTCAACGCTTTACCCTTAAAAGGAGCTTTTAACTAAAAGGTTAAATAATTCCGATAACATATTTTCTTCTAATTTTTTATAATTAGTAATAATTTAATTAAACGGTAGCAGCCATCCCTTAAAAGAAAAAAAATGAAATTACGAATTAATTCCTGTGAATGCACATATTCTTTAGTGTAATTAGATAAAAAACCGTATTAAAAGCACACGGTTTCTTTAATTAAATAACAAAAATGGTAAATTAAATAAGTATCTAAGTCATAATAAAAATAATATTTAATTAAAAATCAAACATTCGAGTTTGAGGGAACTATTTTTATGTTTTTTTCATAAATGTAATGGAAAAATGTGATAGAAATGGAAGAATTTGTTTTTCAAAACGGCAACTGCTTAAATATTGTATCTAATTTTATAATAAAGTAATCTAGTGCATTGAGAAGTACAAATAATTGCTTAAGAATTTCTATTAGTCATTGTTTAATTTTAAATCGTACATTACTATTTGTGAGATCCTCGTACAATAGTTAACATAACGTACAGAAAAATAATCATGATCTTGAAATTTCGCAAACTCTTGATATAATTATTCAGATCTAGATTTAAACTTAATTGTTAATAGATTAGGAAATTTTGAGTGTATTATAAAGTTAACTATAGTTTAACTAAAATCGAAGAATTTTATTAGAAATCGATTTGTTTATAATAGACTATTATCAAGAGATACGTTTTTAATAAAAGGTAGAAAGATACTTCAAATTCGTAAATTCTCCATATTTTGACCCAACTTTAATATATGTGTATGCTGAAAGTTTCTGTCTAATTTATATTATTCACAAGATTGTGTAAGAATATCATAATACATAAAAAATCATCTAGTTGAAACTAACACCTTTGAACTAGTTCAAATTACACAGAAGTATGTAACGTATAAGTGACATACTAAATATTTTTTTAACTAAATGCAATTCAGAAGGACATAGTAATACCTATATAAAGCAGAGTTAGTTTTCTAAGGGTATCAAATCCAACTAATCAATCAGCAGTAGAACATCGACAACGTCAGTTAAATATTTTTACCAATCATGAAATTCTTGGTAAGTATTTATAAACTTCCTTTTTATTCCGAATTTTATTATATCATTTCCATTATTAATATTTTTAGGTCATTTGCGCTTTCTTAATCTCAACTATTGCCAAAACGCATGCTGGGATTATTAGTGCCGCTCTCGGTCATGGAGTAATTGGTGCGAGAGCAACTATAGCTGCTGCTCCTGCCGCTGCTGTTACTGCTGCTGCAGCTCCTCTTCCGGCTGCTCCGGCACCAGTCGCCACGGCAACATTGGCAGCAGCTGCATTACCGCCATTACCTGCTTTTCCTATTCCGGCTTTACCTGCACTTCCAGCTCTACCAGCTTTAGCAGCCTTACCAGCTCCGACAATCACAGTAGGAGCACCGTTGGCTGCATTAGCAGCTAATGCTGTTGGTGCAAGAGCATTACTTGGCGGCCACGCTGCGCCTTTAGTGCTCCCGGCGTTGGCTGCTCCATTACATGGTGGTATATTTGCTGGACATGCATTACCAGCTCACCTGTAAACATTTTGCATGTATGGATTTGACAGGACGACAGAATTACTATACATACTTTATTTATAACTATGTAAATGTTACGGTAGCGTGAATATTGTGTATTTACGTGACTTTAATTAATTTTAAAATGCGGAAATTTTATGTAATTAAAACGAATATTAATAAAAAATATTTTTAATATGACCTATCTAGTATTTTCGTCAGAAACAATATCAGATACTTTATCGCTTAATTAGCAGCACTGGCATTACTTTTGTTAAATTAATGCTGAGTTTTTTGTACATATATATTTTCTAATTAATAAAATAGGTAAGGACTAACAAAAGTTTATATTAAATTGTTGCTACATGAAGAAATAGTAATAAATGGTAATAAATAGACTTCAGCTAATGGCTGATAGTAACTGGCATTGCGTTATCTATTATGAAATATGAGAGAGGATCATTAATTAGTGAGTCCGCCGAAAAAGGGCCGCACCAATAAAAAATCTTATTTGTTGGCAGTCCTTCAAGACATCTCTTGCAAATTTGCGTTCATTCCAATGATAAGGAGGCTTGTTATTTGAATACAAAGTGAATTGTTTTCAGTTTATTTAGAACGTGGAAAAAATGAAGTACTAATCAATGATTAAGTTCTTCTGCATAAGACGATGGGCATCTGAGTTTGAACGTAACCGGACCAGTACATTTGATCGACAACACAGTTAACGCCCAAAATATGTCTGTACTCCAGGAATGATTAAAAAGTACATGATATGATGCTAGATGACCATCGAATAAACTTACGTAAAGTAGCAGAAGCTCTGCGCATTTTAAAAGGATCAGTGGTTTTGATTTTGCATAATGAATTGAATTACAAAAATTATGTGCAAAAGAACGAGAATGCATGTCAACCCTCAATTTAGCTAAGTTAAAACATGATTGAAATACCGAATCATAGTGTTTTTTTATTTTTTATTTATTAAGAACGTGTATAATTATCGCGAATTAGATACGTATGAAAGTAATAATTCGTGTCTTTTCGGTCTGCTAAATGACAGAAAAGGGACAGCGTAATAAATCACATGTAGGGACTTATCTGTTATGTCCGTTTTCCACACTGTTTAATTATTTGCTGATGATGACAACTTAGTTGTCCAAATACGTATACAGAATACAAAAATTAATGTTGCGAGGGGTTATATATCAACCTTCTGTGACTAAGTTAATCAAACACAGGCTCCATCAAAATTACCGAATAATAGTGGTTGATATCCGAAACGAAGTAATAGTCGAACCAATGAACCGACGCTGGCACGAGTGCTTTAAGTGTACAAACCATGAACTTCTTGGACGGAAATGTTATGGTTATTGTCTTTTGGTACTGCAATAGGATTTTTCATATCGATTATCTTCGAATGCGTTACAAAAATTAACAAGAACGGCACTTCCATGGAAATCCTTGGTATTGCATATTAGAAAATTCAAAAGTTTGAAAACTTCATTTTTAATTTTAAGACATGAACATTGAAAATTAGTTGACAACCTAATGAGGCTTTAATAATATAACAGGGAGGCAATACAATATTCTTAACAGAATAATCATAGACAACAGGTGAAGGTCCTAATGAACATCATGGGTTTACATTTTCTTATATCTAAATTAAGTCTGTTTACCCTGCACCATTGAATAATGGAGTCCAAATTCTCGTCTTGTAATTTACAATCATTAATTACTTCAATCAAACTAACAATCAATATACAAAAATACGGAACAAAAGGGGAACTAGAACTGACCCTTGAGATATTTTGCTAATCAAATGGTAAATAAAGGATCTGAAGCCTCGATGTTCAACATAATTATTTCTGTCTGTTAAGTATGAATACAGTTATTCTATGAGGTTACTTGCTGTACCAAAATCATTCAATTTGCTAAGTATTAAAGGATGTTGAACTTAATCGAAGAGAAATGGGTATAAATTCCATGTACTTGTACTGCTACCATCAAGAAATTCTGACACATACTTGACAAACGAGCACAAATTGGTTCATTGGATTTATACTTGATTAACTCTCTGCAATTGACAAGCGACTATAAACGTGGCCATATATACGTTTGAATAAGATTAAATTCAAAAACTTTAGATATGTTAGTTATGATTGAAATCGAATGATAATTTGTGATATCATTCCTGCTACTATTTTTAAACACTGTCTCTATCCACAATTGGGATTAATTTTTTTCGCCACAATCGGATTGAAGTTATGTGAAAGAGGATGCTGAAGTGCGTGTGTACTATCTTTGATAAAAAAGGGGAACAAGGTCAATGCTAATAATTGTAGATTTTAAATAATCAGCACTATAAAGGACATCATCTCAAATAAAACTTAAAATAGTTAAAGTTGGTATATTAAAATTCCTGGGGAGTAGTACAAGCATTAGTTACATCAAAAGAGAAAAAGTAAAAGTTGCTATCTATATCATATGTAGTTCCAGGTATCTGCGTCATCTTTCTCTTTCCATTAATGTGAGACCATATTTTTTTTGGTTCAACCTTGAATACTAATTCAATGTTGTTTACAAGAGTAAGAAAGTCATACTGTACATTCTTTTTAAAAAGTTTTTCTTTTTAATAAGTTTTACTGCATAAAAGGAGAACAAAGGAGGAAAAGATGATTGGTTTGTATGTAAAGAGACACAGAAGTGTAAATCTAAGAATTTGACACCATGGTAGAACTCGTAAAGCGATTTGTATAATAATTTTACGGATTGCGTAATTCCATAGTATTTAAATTTACGAGCGTATTTAATTAGAAATGACAGAACTATAAATATACGTGATTTACATTATAAAACACCGTAAGGAATTCGGATCTATTATTCTAATATTACTCGGTAATCCATCGCCCAAACACCTTCACTTGCACCTGACATAAGGTCACGATACCGCCAATGCTTCGTTTTTGTTTCCTAAACACTGAAATTGTGGCAAATCATCGAGTGTCCGTGAACGTAATTATTTTGCTGTAGTGGCCACGATCAAGGCGCAGTCGGAACTGCTTAGCTAAATCAAGACAAAGGCGAAACTGACTGGACATTCTCCAGTGTCAGTAGGTACTGAACCATGACTTCTGGGTTTTCGGTTTCAGAGAAGTATGTAGAATGTTACTTCTGCATAATGTCTTATTATACAATGCGCTTAGTATATGAACATATAGGGAGTGCCAGGTGAGATATCGGAGAAGTTTAAATTAATTATTTTTTTGTTATTTATAACTGTCGGTTAAAAATTTCTCCAATATTAGTAATGTGTAATAATCTTTCTATTATTATTTTAAATTTAATAAATTTAAAAAAAAATTTTTATTTTTTAAAAAATTATTTAAATAATGAATATTTCTTTAATATTTAGTGGATTATATTTCTCTTCGTGTAAATAAAAAATGACTAAAACTAATTTAAATATAATTCTGGTTCTTTCATAGGTTATAATTATTATAATTTTTATAAATTATTTAAAGTAATCATAGATGTTTATTGACCATAGTCATAGTGTATCTTCATAGTTATATATGTTTGATTTACATTGAATATGTATGGAAATATGTTGGAAGAAACATCAAAAACTATGACTTAATAATGAATCATTGAAAGAAACATTATTGGAAGAATGCCTAAATATCTCTGTCGATTCTACAGAAAATTTAGTTGAATCCATTTTCATAGAACTAACAGCTGTGAAAAGTTAATATTAAACATTTTTTATTTCATTTTAGAAATTAGTTTTATGTACACGAAAATTTCCGGATTCATCTCTATTTAATTATATAGTTACATAAACTATATAATTAAATAGAGATAAAGTATTCTTGTATAACCTTATCCGTATGTTTTGAATTTTGATCTCGTTTGAAAATTTATTCTTATCTCTTATCTCCTTACAATATTTTTTAATAATAAGAAATGGGTGCTCAACGTTGCATGTCAAAATGTTATAAATTGCTGTGTCTTTATTATATTTTCAAATTTGTGTAGTTTTAAATTGAATACAAAATTGTCGATTAAATGAAAAAACATTTCTTGATAGTTGGGAATGAAAATGCTTTCGAAATACAATAAAATTTGATTTCTAATACGTGCCCCTCTATACGTTTGTATAGATAATCACTAAAGCTCGTATTTCTTACTTTAACAAATATCTTTACTTACTCTAGGGCTGAAATTACTCAGTATTACTCGGAAAGTTAGGGGCGGGGTCTATTGAAAGATGTTATAAAATATGCCACCACATTGAATTCCCTAGAAGTTATTTGTCAATACTGAAGCACTTGGATGCTAACTATGTACTATTGAAACATTTCGCGTGACCAGAAAGGCGCAATTGCGATATCGTTTAATAGTAGAAGGCAAAACAAAATAAAAAAACCCAATTGATTAGAACAATAATCTATCAGTTCATTCGAAATACTAAGAACACATAATTTAAATATTAATATTAACGAATTAAATTTAACTCTAAGATTTAATCACATTAAGTATAACATTCCTTACTTAGTTCAAAGCAGTATAATTTCAATAAGAACAAGAACAAATAAAAAGGTAATCAGCGGGAATATATTAAAATTTTTCGATAATCTATTTTACATACATGCCACTGAATACGTACTCAGATCACAAAAGGTTTATAAAATATTGCCCGTACTCTCTAACAAGCACAGATATATTGTCAGGCTGTATACCGACAAAGTATGTACAAGAAGAAGTCAGTAGTTTATGTAAATATTGAACAATTATAGCAGCTGTCTAGCGAATCAAATAGCTACGATACCTACGAAATGTACACGAGATTGAGTATGTATAACAGCTGTCTAAGGAATAGAATATCTATGCTAAATCTATTAAATGTTTACCAGACTAATTAATTACAACAGCTTGTCAATGAACAAAATAGCTACGTTAACCTATGAAATGCGTACTACAAGATGGAACAGGTATAACAGTTGTCGACTGGACAAAATGACTATGTTAATCTATGAAATATATACAAGATGGATTATGTATAACAGCTGTCAATTAACAAAATATCTATATTAATTCCACTAATGTAGTAAATCACTATGTTAGAGCTAGGTTTCCGTCTCTAATTAGCAGGCCTTGATCTCATGACGATTTTACATAGAATAGTCCACGCCTACATCAACTAACCACTTCACAATTGAGGTATCATACCGAATTGAATTTCTTCTAGAATGTTTACTTCTCAACTTAATTCACGCCAGCCTTCCCTGGTTTAGCGAAACGTAATTATATTCGATAAAATGACTTACACTACTCTTAGTGACTCTAAACTCAATGTAAAAGAAGAAACAAACCTCAGTTAGACACATGTAATGTAATGACTCATTACGATTGGATAGAGAGTCAGTTAACTAGTTAACTAATATTAAACTTATTTCATATAAATTGAAAAATCCACGAACCAAGACGTACGTCCGGTTCCAATATTCGTGTAATTTATTGACTTTTTATGCCACGTATCTTACTCTTGTGTATTGTTCTTGAAAAGGGAGGATTTTTTCTTATGTATTTCGGACCAAATACAATGCCAGTTGATTACATTTATCGATTTGATTGAAATAAAGTATATTTTTGTACAAGAATTTAAATGTAAGTTTTAAAATCATTTAAGGAGAGTATTGCTATTGATATGAATTGATTTTAAAAAGTAAATAAAGATACTAAAAGGTATAACTTAAATCAAATATCGCATCGGTAGTTTGTACATTTATCGATATAGTATCGTTGCACACCACTATATTATGCAATGAATACGTGTTGACATTTTAGATATTTACACATACAATGAATGAACTAAATTAACATAAGATACGTGAAGTTAATAAAATTAAAATATAATTTATGAAAAAATACTTCAATTACTGTAATACCCAAGAAAGGTGTCGCTGTACACAATTAATTGGTTATTATAAATATCGCAGAAAGACTCCACACTATGAATATTCCACTTTTGATCGAAATGAAGAAAAACATACCATTTTGAACGTAGATATATCGGTAAAATGTTTGGAATTATGCAGAATGAAGTCCATGGTTTTGATCGTCAATGAAACAATTGTTAATGTGATTATAAATATAAACATAAGAAATGGCGGTTTTTTTGAGTACATTGATAAGTTTACATTTAAACGTGTTTAATGTTAGCGTGTTGTCATTACATCGATCAAAAACACTCTTTAAATTTGATTGAAGATCTATGCAATCACTATTTTCAATAGTAGAAAAAATTTTTATGCAGTCGGTAAGCATTAAAAACGAAGTTTAGAAGGTCGTTAATAAATAATAGAAACAGTAGAGATCTTAGATTAGGCCCTTGTGATGTTTCAGATGTATTAGCGCCGTCACGGAAAGAGCAACCGTTATAAGAAACAAAAAATTGACAGCATGCAAATAAGAATTAATGTACGTAAGAAATTGTTAAACCCTAAAAGCTTATTTGACAAACAAATATGATCGATAAGATTGAACGTTTTTACCATGTCAGTATATATGACGTATATTTTAAAATACTTTTACGGTGTAGAACACTTGATCCTGAATTACTTGAAACTTGAACTTGAAACATATATTTTTAAATCTAGTGAATACGTATATATATATATATATATATATATATATATATATATATACGTATGACAATAACCTGTATTTGGTCTATTATACATTAGCTATTCACTAATATAATAGGATTTTTAAATAAACTACTGCATAAAAATAAATTTTAAAGAAATTTAACATATTCAAATTAAATTTAACTTTAATTATGAAAATAAAATGCATATTTAGAATCTAAAGCCTGTTTCAAATTGCGCGTTTTTTTTAAAGAATAAGTAAAATATAGATGGCGCACTGAATTTGTCTGGGTATGTCGGCATTTAAAAAGTGTGATATGACATTTATCAAAATGGCTTTGTACACAGTGCAACAACGCGTTCAAATTGTTAAATCGTTTTATGAAAATCAGCGTTCTGTGAAAAGAGTTTTTGTAAAACTACGTGAATTTTATGGTTTACATAATCGTCCATCTGAAAGCACTATTGGTCGAATTATTAAAAAATTTCAAGAGACCGGTTCCGTGGAAGATCAAAAAAGTGAAAAATACAGTCGTAGTGGTCGTTCACAAGAAAATATTGGTTTGGTTCGTGAAAGTGTTGCTGAAGATCTTGAAATGTCCATTAGACGACGTTCACAACAACTTGGACTTAGAGGATCAACAACAGGGCGTATTTTATACAAGGATTTAGCTCTGAAGGCATATAAGGTTCAAATAACACAGGAACTGAAGCCATTAGATCATTTAAAACGTCGTTCATTTGTCAATCTCATCAATGAACAACTAGCTGATTTTTCTCAAAAAATAATGTTTTCCGATGAGGCACATTTTGAACTTGATGGCTATGTTAATAAACAAAATTGCCGTATCTGGATTGAGGAAAATCCACGAATTATTCATGAAAAACCTATGCATCCTAAACGAGTTACTGTTTGGTGTGCATTATGGTCAGGTGGTGTAATTGGACCTTACATCTTTGAAAATGGTGCTGGTGAACCTGTAACTGTCAATGGTGATCGATATCGTCGGATGATAACCGAATTTTTGTGGCCTGAATTAATGAATATTGATCTAGAGGATATGTGGTTTCAACAAGATGGCGCTACACCTCACTTTGCACACGAATCAATTGATTTATTGAGAGGAAAATTTCCTGGACGTGTAATCTTAAGAAACGGTGATGTTAATTGGCCACCAAGATCATGTGATTTGACACCGTTAGACTATTTTCTTTGGAGTTATGTGAAAAGTCACGTTTATAAAAACAATCCACAATCAATTCCAGCTTTGAGAGATGAATTTATTCGTGTCATTGGTGAGATAGAGCCTCAATTATGTCAAAATGTCATTGAAAATTTTAATAAAAGAGTGGACGTCTGTAGAGCTGCAAGAGGGGGCCATTTGGCAGATATTATTTTTCGCATATAAATGTCATAACTGATACTTCAATTACCAATAAAAAGTTTTTGAAAGTGAATGCAAATTATGTGTTTTATTTATTCTATAAAAAAAAACGCGAAATTTGAAACATCCATTACGTTATTATATTAATAAATATTATTCAAATTTTATAAAATCAGCTTAAATACTCCTTAAAAATTCAAACTTTGATTTGTCAAAATTGTGATGCTGATGCAAATGTCTAATTAATTTCATAATATTTTCAAATTTCAACTGTAGAAAACTCATTTTCATGCTTTATTTTACTTCAGAAAATACTATCTCATTATTCTTTAACTTGATAATCATTTTGCATCATTCTTAAATTTTTTTGAACAGTTGTCAACTTTTTGCCTAGAAAGTTTTGATATAATTCTATTTTTTTATAATAATTGGTTTACATACAATTCCTTAATCAAGATACAAATACTTTTACCCCCATATAAGCTTTAATTACCACAACTCCATCAGCATATTCGAGTTACAATTATACTTGATACCAACTAATAATTTAATTGAAATGATTCTATGCATTATGATATGACATATTTTTTCCCTTTACTTTTATTTATAGCTAATTTTTGCAAATCGATAATTACAATTTCATTTTAAATAAGATATATGTATATAAATATACACATGCATTTATAAGTTAATTTACATATGGACCTTAATTATACATACTTTTATAAAAATCATAATCTCTTTTATTATCTATTATTCTAAATTAAAATACGTTTTAATACATATCGGAAATTAATTACTCAAAATTCTTAACTTATATAAATATATCAATTGTAATGACATAAAAATAGTATATATTCATTTATTAATTTATTTTAACATTTTTTACAATGCATATTATCTTTTAATGTATTTTCATATCTGGTATAATGAATAACATAATATATATGCTGTCTATTTTTGTATATTTATTCCTATTGAAATAAAATTGATTATTATGATTATTATTTTAGAATAGGGCAATTTGTATTTTGTTTAATTAATTTTTTTCAAAATCTTTTTTATTTTTACCGCATATATTTTTATTTTATTTTACATTTTTTTTGCTTGAATTTTAACACATATTGGAAACAAACATTTATTTATTTATTTATAGACTTTCAATTTACTTATTCAATTCGTAAGCCACTCACACTTTGTATTATACTAAAAAGTAAATTGTCATGATTGGAGATTTCAATGTACGAATAAGAAGCAAACCCGAAAAATTAAAATTAACAATCTAAAAATTAAGGTACAGGGAAAGATCTATGAAGTATAGTTAAATAATAGATTACAATTAGGTGATCAGATGATGAGTATGTCCCGATTTTGTAACGCTTTGCGCAGTTAAATTATATAATACAGTTAACAATAAATTAAATATTTTATCTAAATATTTTGGTATACCTACGAGGAATTAATGTGAATTACAAAGACAAAAAAGGCCGTATTAAGGAAAGCAGCCCGAAATGTATTTATTTTAAAAACATCAGCAGCGCGTAGAATTGTAATAAAAATAAGTCATTCTAAAAATAGTGCAACAAATGAACTCATATATTGGATGTTCAGTATCCCGAAATAAATTAATTATATTCAATATTATCTATAGACAACTTTAATAAAAGCTTTCACTTACAAGCTCAATACTTTGTATAGTAGCCACTCGCACACATATTTCTATAAATTAACTGTTAATGTAGTATCTTAAGATGATGATCATTTTATAGTAAAATTTAGTGACGATAATATTTAATTAGCAACTTAATAAACTTGATGTTTATTGGTGATTCTAGTTTCAAAATTTGCTAAGGTAAATTCGAGAGAGATACCGCATTAAGTGAAATGCTACATTTTTAATATCACTCAAGAACAATACAAATAGTAAATCTGCCAAGCGTTATTAAGGTTATGTGCTTTTAAATGCGAGGTTATAGAAAAATTTTATACATACTTTGATTAACAATAATATTAGTCTTTTTTTGCAAATTATTTGCGCGTTTTTTAATTAATTTTATGTATTTGTATAATTATTGTTCAATACTTCAAAAAGTAAGATTAAAATTTATACATATTGGACACGATAAGAGGGAGCGGTATTTCTCGTGCATTTCGCCGTTTTTTGATTCGTGGCAGAAGCTGTATTAAATACAATGAAGCTAAGTTAAACTGAATTGTGTTTGAGATTAAAAATTTCTTCTTTTATCTTAAAAGATAGATTATCAATATTTCAATGTACTATTAAAACTATTTTCTAGAAATAATATCCCAAAAATATAAAAGAAAATTTAATATATAATCACGATCTTTATGGTCGGATCAACAATTACCGAAAGCTATTAAAAACGTGAAAGATATTAAAATTAATCAGAGAGAGGCATACCTCCCCTTCCACCCAGAACTCTAGATCGTAGGATAAAAAAATGGAAAGCTAGAAAAAAATTGTCTAGGACTCGAAGGCAACTAAAATTATTTAGGTATTTAAATTACCTATTATAACATAATTATAATTATATCTGGGAATATTAGGTAGAGGTAATGAAAAACAATTATGTAGTTCATCACATATCACACATCACACATCTGCAGTGATTTTTACACCACGCAGACTACACTACGCCATTTTGCTTACCACTTTGCAGAAAATAAAACCTACGTTTTATATAACAGACAAACTTGTTTTCAGTCATTTCTAGAAAGAAATCCCGAATTATCAGTAAAGCATGCCGAAGGGCTTTCAACATCTAGAACCCATGGTATAGACAGAGAATGTGTTAAAGGGTTTTTTGATCTACTGGAAAAAGTATTGACTGAACATGGTTTATTAGAAATTCACACATATTCAACATGAACGTAACTGGTATGCAACTCATAAACAAACCTAGAAAAATTATTACCAGAGTAAGAATAAAAGATGTTACTTCAAAAGAAAAAGCAGAAGATATACCTGTAATGGCATATTGCAATGCAAACGGAAAATTTATTCTTCTCGTTCTGATCTTGAAAGAGCTCAACAGAAAACCTGAATTTACAGACAGACTATCAGTAAGCCTAATGGTTTTATGAATAAGAAGTCATCGCTTATAAATTTTGAATTATTGTTCGGATGCCCATCTTGTATACAGTAGATAACAGAAATATAAATTAAAATATTTAAACGAGCACAGGTCGAAACTAAGTATAGGCAAAATCGAATATATATATACATATATGTGTATGTGTATGTGTGTGTGTGTGTGTAATGAGTGTTGTATCGAATTGCAGGAACGAATGTAGTGGAAGCTATATTTTGGCAGAATTATATATATATATATATATATATATATATATATATATATATATGTCTTTAACGGGAATTGTTGCATGTGCCCAATAAAAAGTGCTTTTAAGTTTTGTGTAAACATAGGATTATTTACGTAATGAATTTTGCTAAAGATGTATTTATTTATAATTATTATTTATAACTATATTATATAATTATTAGTACTTCTTGAAGACGTTCTATGAATGAATAAATAGAATTTAAACGCCTTGGCATACCTATGCTGTATTTAAGTATAAGACTAAAGGTAAAAGTAAAAATTGTACTTTAAACAGTATTTTCAATTTGAACATGTACAAAAAATGTGAGTGTCTTTGTGGTTGTAATTTAAGAAGCATGGTCTTTTGATTTCCTCCTGTTCTCTGATTATCATTAACAATTTATATCGTGTCAAATATAAATTGTTAATATGTCAATCAATTTCTTGTTTAAAACATTTTTAAATATTTTATAAAGAATACTATTAAAAAAAAGAAATAACCGACGACACTATATCTTTTGCGGATATAGTTGCAACACCTTCTCTTTTACCATGAGTCATTACTAATACATACTAAAATGAGTTAAAGTAAGTAATATCCTTGTCTTAAAACTAACTGTTTTAAAACCTTTTGGTGTTTTACCTTAAATTTTTAAATTATAAATCTTGTCCAAGGTTCAGTTACATAGCAATTGCAAAATTTATTACAAATAGACATTTTTGGTTTATTTTGAGAAACATGTTACACTAAAAAATTCTAATTATAATCGCTTTCTACATAGTATGTTATGCAGAAATTTTTAAAAATTTCTGTTCTCCGCGGAGGGCTCGGCCCATGATCTTACATTCTCTTGGAGAATGTGCCCTGGCCATAGACCACGGAAACAGTTAAGTCGGGTCCTTCCAACGTGCCGTAAATTGCATTATAGAAACAGTTACTAAATGAAAACCCACGGTAGGTTATTAACTGCATATAATTGTGCGCTATTACGATGCTAAACTAAAAAATTATAATTTTAACTGCTTTATACGTGGTTTTGAAAGCATGCACATCTTAAAGAATTTAAGCCATGTGGTGAACTTTAATGACGCCGGGCCCTTACAAACCCCTCTTCTCTCTCTACTCAAAGACAAGAGGAACAATTTCATAAAACACACATAAATCACTTGCTTGACCATAATAACCTTTTTCAATGTAGTGCATGTTAGTTTAAGTAAAAGTATTTTTTAAAAATCTTGTGAAACAGACACAGTGCACATCTTGGTTCTGAACGGTGAGGATCGCGTACGGAGTTTGTTTTTTCGTGCAATTTTTTCGCCGTGTTTTACCAGGTGCGACGCTTTGAAATTATCTGCTGATGATGACAACTTGGTTGTCGAAATGCGTATACAGAATTTACAAATAGTTAATTGTGGAAAGGGGTTATATATCAACCTTATTGATCAAATATACGTGGTTTGTTTAATTTTTATTGTTTTCACTCTTTTAATTTGGACTAAACGTAGATTTAGAGGGTGTTACCCATTTAATATAGGAGGTTTGTTCAAAAGGAAAGGTGAATTTTGAATTTTTTTGAAAAGTATTTATTTATTCATCAATATCCATTTTGTCCCCTTCAAAGTAATCACCCTCAGATATAATGCACTTATGCCAGCGCTTCTTCCAATCCTCGAAACACTTCTGAAATGCGCTTTTCGGTATGACCGTCAGCTCGTTCTTCGATTCTGACTTTATCTCATCAATTGTGGCAAAACGCTTTCCTTTCATTGGTCTCTTCAGTTTTGCGAATAGGAAAAAGGCGCAGGGAGCCAAATCTGGTGAATAAAGTGGTTGAGGCATGATTATGGTGTTGTTTTTGGCCAAAAAATCACGAAAAAGCATTGATGTGTGAGCTGGTGCATTATCGTAATGCAGAATCCATGATTTTTTTCCACAATTCCGATCGTTTGAGACATATTGCTTCACACAAATGTTGCATAACTTCCTTGTAGTATTCCTTATTAACCGTACGACCTGTTGGCAAGAACTCATGATGCACCACGCCATTGTAATCGAAGAAAATAGTGAGCAAAACCTTCACATTTGATCGAACTTGGCGTGCATTTTCTCGACCTACTGTAAAGCGCTTGTACCGCTTATAAACACTTTTTTGAGACAAGTGGACTCGCCGAATGCCACAGTCAATATTTCAAGTGCCTTGGAGCACTTTATTCCATTTTTAACGCAAAATTTAATACATATTCTGTGATCCACTTTTTTCAAAAGTCAAAAATCAAAGAACACACACAAACGTGACTAAGCTTTTCAGTTGTCAACAACAAACTACTGTACCAACATAACAAAAAAAAAATTCAATAATCGAATGTACACAGCGCGCGATAATTCAAAATTTACCTTTCCTTTTGAACAAACCACGTATATCATACGATGTAATGCAGAAATTTTTGAAAATTTTTCTGTTCTTTCCTGACCATTACACTACGGAGACTCGAAATAACTGTCCATGTAATGCAGAAATTTTTGAAAAGATTCTGCATTACATGTACAATGTACGAGGCTTGTTTCCAATATTCTGGGAATTGGTGCTATAATTAAAAATCGCAGAACTTATACGCAATGTTATTGATGCCAGACAAGTCTTGACATGTTTATGCAACTATCTAGTGCAACATTGTTCAGTCTAATTCAGGTATTCGACTGATGTCGACGCGTTTTAGTAGCACTGTTTTTGTAACCATGGAACACGCGGCAAAATCTCAAAGAGCGATAATTTTCTTTTTGTGGAAAGAAGATGTGAAAACGTCAGAAATTATTAGTCGTCTGCAAGGAGTATTTGGTGAGTCTGCAGAACCCAAAAGTACTGTTTATCTGTGGATCGATCGTTTTAAAGCCGGTAGAACATCACTAGAAGACCATCCACGCAGTGGGCGACCAAGCACGTCGGTAAATGAAAGACACATTACTGCCATCGAAAACCTACTGAAAGACGACAGGCGAATGACTATTCGTCAAATTAGTGTACACCTAGGGATAGGTACACCACAGAGTTCATGACATCTTGCATGATTGTTTGGGCGGTAGCAAGGTTTCGGCGCGCTGGGTGCCAGGGTTATTTGGACCGGAACAGAAACTCAATAGGTCCGATACTTGTCGTCAACTTCAAGAGTTGTTAGCCCGTTACGGTGATGAATTTTGGCAACGAATAATAACCAGTGACGAAACGTGGATTCCTTATTTCAATCCTGAGACGAAAAGTCAATCCAAAGAATGGCGCAAACCTGAAGAAGGGCCTCCACTTTAGGCACGTGCAGTTCCGTGTGTTGGAAAGGTAATGCTTACTGTATTCTGGGATTACGAAGGGATTATTTTCATGGATTATCTGCCGAGAGGTACTACAATTAATGCAGAATATTATTCAAATTTATTATCCGGACCACTGCGACAGGCACTAGTCAAAAAACGGCCTGGAAAGTTGCATAAGCGTCCGTTATCGCAACAGGATAATGCAAGACCACACACCGCAAGAAAAACGAAGGATGTTTTGAACGATCTACGATTTGAGTTGTTGCCGCACCTACCTTATTCCCCGGATCTTGCACCCAGTGATTACCATCTGTTCCCAGATTTGAAAAAACCCTTACGGGATGTTCGATTTGAAAGTTTAACTGACGTAAAACGTGCGATAAATAGGTGGATCGACAAGACACCGAAAAACTTTTTTGAGGACGGCTTACAAAAATTAGTTTATCGTTGGGATAAATGTATTCAGTTAAATGGAGATTATGTTGAAAAACGACATTATAATATTGACGAAAATTAACAAAATTATAAAAATTATATATAATTTCCAGAACTTTGGAAACATCCCTCGTATAAAGTGGTTAAAATTCGAATTTTTCAGTTTAGCATCGTGAAAGAGCATAATTATATTCAATGGATAACCTACTGTGGGTTTTCGTTTAGTAACTGTTTTCATAATGCAATGTATGGCACTTTAGAAGGACACGATTAACTGCCTCCGTGGGTAGGCCCCAAGAAAGCAGTTGGGACACTTAAATCCATTGAACGCGGCGGCCAATTGAAGTCGCTTCTGTATGTAATAATGCGCTAACCGAATTTGTTCCGTAACAGCTCCTTTCAGTGTAGGCTATGGCTCCAAACTGTTGGAATCACAGTAATGGATGATTTTCCGCAGCTAGTCCAAAGAATTATCCATCATTCGATATTGAGTAGTATTAATGAAAATTGCGACACCAACTGCATTTTCAAAGAAACATGGGCCAAAGATCCTTTCGGACGATACCCCTCCTCAAAAGCTATATTTTGAAAGTTGGAGTAATTGTCTTTGATTAACTATTCTCTGTAGCCCTTATCCCATTGTTTTGCTTGTTTACGAAGTCGTTTAAATGGAAATGAGCTTCATCGCTCTGAACAAATTGTAAATGTAATCATTTTCTACTGCTTTATGCTGAATAGAAATGGCATGGCCAAGTCGATGTTGACCATCTGTTTGTTTCAATTCTTACATTAGTTAAATTTTATATGGTAACATATAAGGTCTAGTAAAAAGAAATCCATTATTTTTGCATTAAATTGAAGGTTTTATTTAGCATAGTTAGAATGATCCGACTTAGGTCAAATATGCACCGTTTTGTTCGATAACTTGTTGCCATTTTGAAGGTAATTTCATAATGCCTCTCTCATAGAAACCCTCGTCCCTATTGGCAAAAAACTGGGACAGTCGATTTTCACAAGCTTCTCTTGAGGCGAATTTTTCACCAGCAAAATCATTCGCCATAGACAGGAACAGGTAGTAATCACTTGGTGCTAGGTCCGGACTATAAGGTG
The DNA here is from genome assembly GCA_031893035.1 of Dermolepida albohirtum. Lineage (NCBI taxonomy): Eukaryota > Metazoa > Arthropoda > Insecta > Coleoptera > Scarabaeidae > Dermolepida > Dermolepida albohirtum. Next base: position 159,394 of record JAVIWB010000923.1, on the reverse strand, counting down.
GATGCAGAAGAACCTCCCAACCAAACTCTCGGAGCTTCTGGCGAGTCACTATCGATGTGTGTGGCCTGGCGTTGTCCTGATGGAACACAATTCCTCTCCTATTGGCCAAAGTTGGCCGCTTCTGGGCGATTGCTTCCTTCAGACGGTCCAATTGTTGACAGTACAGGTCCGAATTAAGAGTTTGGCCGTAGGAAAGCAGCTCATAGTAGATAATTCCTTGCCAATCCCACCAAACACACAGCAAAACCTTCCTGACCGTCAAGCCTGGCTTGGCCACCGTTTGCGCCGGCTTACTACGATTCGACCACGACCGTTTTCGCTTGACGTTGTCGTAAGTGATCCACTTTTCATCACCAGTAACCATCCGCTTCAGAAACGGATCGATTTTGTTGCGATTCAGCAGCGATTCGCAGATGTAAATTCGGTCCATGAGGTTCTTTTGCGTTAACTCGTGTGGCACCCATACATCAAGCTTCTTTTTGTATCCAACCTTATTTAAATGGTTCCAAACGGTTTTTTGTGCAATGTTTAGCTCCTGGGCAATCGAAACAGTGCTTCATGACGGTCGGACTCGACGATTTCCATTATTTTATCGATATTTTCGACAATTGGCCTTCCAGAGCGTGGTGCATCTTTGACATCAAGATTACCGGAACGGAATCGACGAAACCAAAATGGCGCACTATTGACTGTTACAGTATCAGGACCATAAACCTATTCACATTTTTAGCCGCCTGGCTTGCGTTTTCGCCTTTATCGAAGAAAAACTGTAAAATATGGCGTATTTTAATTTTGCTGGTGTCCATCTTTGACGCGCGCTCAAACAATATTAAGTCAAGTAATCACAAAACTGTCTGAGAAGTTCGTTTAGCACGAAATCTTATCTTTCGAACGCCATCTAGCGGAACGCGATCGCACTTATACAACGCGAGATACAGATTACTAAAGCCATCTATTAGAAAAATAATGGATTTCTTTTTACTAGACCTTATATATAGTGTGGCCAAAATCCTCTGAAGAAATCTTCACAATAGCACGAATTGTGTCGAACTACTTGTTGACGTTTTTGGACTATTCTGCACACTGTCCCTTTCATGTTGAATGTTTTAATTTGTGAGCGTCTCGCGTTACTGCACCCTGTTGCTGAAAATTTGCAACCACACATGTTCACACTGAGAGTGACGACACATTTCTGCACATTAAAATATCGATGAAATACTCCTTGTGTTCAACAATTGGCCGTTGGTTTACAAAACAAAATTTGATGACTTTTTCGTTTTTCTTGTGCGTATGGTTCCATTTTAAATTATTTAAGTCTCATTTGCAAAGTTCTGAAACAAAAATAAAACAAGAATTGAAATAAAACGTTATGAAGCATTCAAACCATAACGTATATTTCATCTCACCCAGTATTAAGAATAGAATAAATAAACAATTTAGTCTGGATAAGTACGTCGAACGAATAATGAAATTTGGACAATAAAAATTTTTATTTCGTGTATAGTGAATAAAGTACGGGAAATGACCGCCGCAGTAAAAAATAATAATCCCGTAAATAGTTTAAATTGTTGTAAATATAGGCAGAAAGCTTCCTTTTACCGTTTTAAGTACATGTTTAATTCGACATTACAAAAATTTTTATATGCTATTGTAAATAAATTAACAGGAAACATGCAGAATAGCATTTAAAAATTACATTAATATTTATAGCAAACTTGATTTAGTTTTCAAATTTTTACACAAGATTAGTCATTTTAAAGAATAATCAATTTAAAACTACTAAGCAGGAAACGCAGAAGGTCGTAGGTTAGGCGTATTTCAATTGTTCATCAGAGAGAGATTATCAGTCTTATAGGTCATTGCCGCGCCTACCAGTTTGATACAGTTTTACGATTAGCCGCGACTTGCAATTATCCACGAATCGTGTATACTTTAGGTATTTACCTCTCCAGGTGTATTATTTACACCAATACTTAGAGATATTAATTGCGTTGTTATTACGAAATATTTTACATAATGTATAGGTAGTTTTATACTTTGTACATTTTATTAAACGCACCCATTTCAATGTAAGTGTGTGGACTGAAGTGGAATAAACAAATTCATTTTATATGCGTTTGTAGCATTATAATTAGATTTTCGAAGTGATTTTCTTTTAAACTATATCCCTTGTACTTTCAATATCAAGTGTTTTTTTCTTGAGCAAAAGCATTTTTTTAATGACATTTTATGAGATAATTGTTCTTGTAAAACACATTGCAATCGGTGTAATAATAGTTACTCATAATATTAAAAGCCTTTGGATTGTAATAGAACAGATAAGTTACGCCTAACACCTATGACACATGGCATACTACAGAATTACAAAGTTTTAGTTACTGGTACTCATTTTCGTCAATTTGTGTCGAGCTGCGAGCTGAAAAAACGTCATTGATTGTTAAGGACTTTAAATATTGATTTCTCGCAATTTATGTTCAGTTTATTATTTTCATATATGTATTTTATATGATTATTTAGTTAATTTATTCTTTATGTAAAGTGTTTTTTTTTGGAGAAATTTGAATTAGCAATACTGTTTTCTGTGACAGCCGACAGTTTTCGATTGTTTTGTAGTTGGGTTTGGCAATTCATCATGAATAGACTCACGCCGGAGCAATGTTTGCAAATTGTTCAAATTTATTTTAAAAGACATGATTTAATTCGAGAAACTCATCGCGCATTACGTGCATTTTATGGTGCTCCTAATCGTCCATCAGAGCGATTAATTCGTGTGGATCGTTTTCTCAATACGTTTACTTTAAACGATAATACGCATCCCGTAAGATGTCGTACACTGCGCATACAACAAGCGATTGATGGTGTGCAGTGCAGTGTTGATGATGAACCAAATGCCTCAATTCGACGTGATTACTTTTTCGTGCCTCAATGGTAAGGCATTAATGTTCCAGACATGTGGCTTCAGCAGGACGGCGCCACATGCTACACAGCGCCCTATATAGTTAATTTACTGAAAGAAATATTTGGCGAACGAAAGGGATCTGTTAACTGGCCACCTCGTTTGTGCGATTTAGCGCCATTAGATTATTTTTCCTGAGAATGTATAAAGTCGCATGACTACGCCGATAAACCTGAAGCAATTTAGCACTTGGAAGCCGACATTCGACGCGGCGTTATTGCCGAAATACAGCCTGATTTATTGCGAAGAGTGTGTGAAAATTGGACCTCAAGATTACGCCATGTACGCGACAGACACGACGGACACATTAAACATTAATGCCATAAAGATATCTTTTAAATAAAGCCAATATCATGGATATTAAAAACATTTTTCTGTGTTTTGTTTCAATTTAAAGTTCTTCGCTTCCAAAAAGACACCCATTACATATCTAAAATATCAACAATATTAACATTTATTGAATCGAACACGTCCAGGTAGCGTCTCTGTAAGATGCATGGTTTGGAACGTTACCATACGTGTGTCCGGCGATAACATCACATATATTACAATGCAATTCGATTGAAAACGAAAATAGTTTTATTTCGTGGTTATATTATCGTTTTGTGATTTTTTACTGATATTAGAAAAGTTTAAAGTTCAATTTGACAGATTACTTGTATTTCCATATATAAATTGGCAAGCAAAGAATATTTGTACAAATGTTGAGTTGTGTATATTTCTTCATAATGACGCAAAATTATTTCCAATAAATGTTAAGATGATTTATTTTAGGAAAAATTTTACTTTTTTGAACCTTTCTCACCCGCTATTCTATTGGTATAGTCTCTTCATTCGCTAAGTATTTTCGTGATTCCACTTTCAATTTTTAATACTTTCTCTATTATTACTTTATTATTTAGACACTTAAATCTAGAATTTAGGGCAGTACTAAGAAGGGCGATGAGGTTGTAAAGTCCAGTTCACTGTGATTACGATAAATACACGTCCGTATTATTACCTTAAACGATCCTTCGCTTGACCTTCAGGGTGCTAAAACTAGCTCAAAAACAATTCGGATGATTCCCTGTGAGTAGAAATTAAAAAAAAATAGCGCGCCTCAGTATCGTAACTCTGAAAGCCATTTGCCAATACCGAAGCAAAGGGGATCCGTAAAAGGAGTTTCCTTTTTTTTGTTAAACAAAAGAACTTATAAAATTAAAGTTACTAATTAATCTGCAGGACGAGAAAAAAATTCTTAATTCACAATAAATACTATAGGTTTATTCTGTCCATAAATTTCTTTTGGCATATGCTATGGTCAGATGTAGAGCATACATATAATAATAAAAAAGAAACTACACAATAGAAGGAAATGTCTAAGTAAATAAATTCGAACAATAAAACTTATTATCCCCACCTATTGGTACAGACTTGTTCACACTAATCATACATTGATAACGTTTTCCTGAGTGCCGCTTAATAAGGACTCAAAAAAAGAAAATATAAAATGGCGCAAGTAAATAATGTTCAGCTTATCTACTAAACCCAAAATTAAATGAATCTGCAGAGTATATGTATCTATTGAATCTATTAAATAAATACAAAGGTTCTATAATTGTCTGCTGTCGAATCTATTAAGTGTATATAATGATTTATAATTAACAACGGCTTATGAATCAGTAAGTGAATCAAAACTAAATATAGACATTTTGATGATGAGTAATTAAAACGAATTAGATATAAGTACAAATGCAAAAATTATCAAAAACCAAAGCTATATAAGGGATACTAATCATCAGCTGCTTATAAACTAGCACTTAAATCAAAACCATTGAATCTTTATACGTTCTGGTATTAATCGATTATTCAAATTAATTAGATATTGTAGGTATAGATTTAAGAATTAGCTGCGCTCGAAGCTAAATAATAATCTTCCGCTGTTTATAAACTAGCAGTTAAATCGAAACTATCGAATATATGCAACATTTTGATAATGAAGTTGAATTTGATAGAGCCTGTGGTTGATTAACTTAATCACTAAGGTTGATATATAACCCCTTTCCACATTAACTTTTGTTTTTTGTGCGGTACACACCGTTGAGAAATTAGACGTACACTACTACTCAGTATACGTCTAGTTTCTCAACGGTGTGTACCGCGTACGGAGTGTGTTTTCGTACAGGTATTTTTCGCCTTGGTTTACCAGGTGCGACACTTTGCGGTTACCTGCTGATGATGACAACTTGGTTGTCGAAATGCGTATACAGAATTACAAAAGTTAATGTGGAAAGGGGTTATATATCAACCTTAGTGATTAAATTTTGATAATGATCAATTATTAAAATTAATTAGACATATGTACAAATTCACTAATTAGCTGTTGCCCAATGAACTCAGCGTTAAATAATTAACTACATATAAACTCAATGATCATTTCTGCAGTCTAATGAAGAAAAAATATGTATACTATAAAACATAAATGATCTAAGTACGAAAGATACAGGATCCGTGTCTGGATGCCACTCTCTTTGCCTCAGAATGAACTAGCAGACCCGAAACTGCTTAGTATATTCACAATAGCAGTTCTCAAAGATAGAAATTCTATGCTTAATTGGTCATTTAGCAAGGTGGCTGAAATAAGGTGGAAATAACATTTCTTTTCCTGTCGGATGATAATGTATTCTTCACTAAGGATTTTAGCTGCCTACGTAGGTTACCTAAGTGTAAATTTACAAGGATTACGAAATAAATATGATAAATTAGCCGTTAAAACAATAACAAATAACAGCGGTAAAATACAATAGCAATATCGTAATCGTAAAAAAGACAAACAAAAATTCACGTTTCCTTTTGAACAAACCTCGTATATATATATATATATATATATATATATATATCCTTTTTTCTCTTGTACTAAATGTATGTATGTACATAATTTTTGTCTCTTAAATAAATGGTTCAAAATTACAATAAAATCGAAATAGACAAGAAAACAATGATCTTGTGTTTTATTAATGTTCTTTATTATGTCAAAATTTCACCTGAAAGAATGAAATTAGTATTTCGCTCAAAATGATAAAAATGTTTAATTAAAAACGTAATTCTTCTTTATAACAATGTGTCATCATATTTTGCTCATGATTTTGATCAACATGTTGGTAATGTCATTATTAGATGACTGAAAGGAAATTTTTGGAGGTGACTCTATAAACGTCATTAATTATCGGATAACTCAGTGGAAGTTACTTATTTATCACACCTGACGGGGTCTCAGTTTCGTATCTGAAGGTCAAGCAAGTTTTCAAAGATCTTAAGTCACTTCAAGAGGGTGGGTCTTCTAATTAGTGTTGAGGAGTGTGGAAACAAGGGTTATCATTATAGTTTAGGGTCGTTTATTGTCTTCCTACTATCGAAACTTCTCACTTAAAAAATTGCTTTCGTGCATTCATCAATTTTGACGTTTAAATTAGGTTCGCCTCATGAGATTCTTTATTCCTAAAACTGCATATTACAGTCTTATTCTGTATAACTTAGTACTCTGTATCAAGTTGTGCAAGTCTTTAGCAGAACATGTTTTGTATAATTGTGGTTCTACTTTTTATTGTCTTAATAATATACGCTTTTTGTTTTGCCGACTTTGAACACGTAATTGCAAAGTCTGCATTTAAGGTTTTCTTTTACTATTGCATTGCAAGTCATGAAACCTACAATTATTCTTAATTGGTTTCTACTTACAAGCTCTTTTCTGACAAATACTACCTACAAATTTCTTACCATACTTGTGTCTGGTAACATTTATCCCATGTGTTTGTGTCTATTTTTAATTTAATTCATGTGATAACACTAGGTCAGACTTTTATTTACTCCTAGAAACGCCCCTAACCTAAACCAATTTATTCGTGTTCCTCGGCTTATGTATTCATTGGGTTTTTCGTTGCATTCAATTTAATGGTGTCCTACTTCATGCTAGTTTGCCAATTTCCACAGGCTTTTGAGGCTTTCTTACACTCGCTGTGACGTTATATCTCATACTGATAAAGCTTTCTATACTGTCCAGCTCTGAATACGCAATTCATGGAAAGAAAACTATCTACCAAGAAGGAGTGTAAGACAATGTCTGCAGTCGTACTTTGCAATAGAATGAATCATCCCTTTTCTTTACGCAAAATAAGATGGATTTTGACATGATATATACAAATACTAGGTATATATTAGGTACCTATGTGGTAAAAGTGTATACAACTAGAAGAATGCTTGAAAAATTTTGATTAAATGGATTGCTAATATATTGCAGGTAACTATATTATATCGTCATTATATCAAAATTTTTACTGTATGGGAAATATTATCTTGTTCTTCACTTTATATTTACTTAAAGCACGTCGAAAATTTCCGTTACTAAATAAATTTAATTTAATCAATTCGTTATATTCTGTATCTTAATTTCCTATCCTATTTATTGCTTCCGTGATTGTTAATTATTTCTTCATATTTTGCGACAACCTTCATCGTCCTTAAAAACATATGAGTAACTATAATTTTTAACGTAAGTAATTATGAATTTTACGTTGTTGATATAAAAAAGATATTAAGCTTGTTGAACCGTTACAACTCTCCACAATAGCAATAATAATAATTAGTAAAAGTATATATGTACGCGCCAAATCAATGTCAAATATGAGTGCAGGAATGCAAAAAAATATGAACTGTAATTATTCGTTATGAGTAATTAAATATTATGTGACACAGAATAATTTGCAAGAAGCGTGGCGCGAGTCGCGAAAGGTTAAGTGGGGTACAAACGGTCGTGTGTGTATGGCCCCCATGATAAATTTTTTGTTTATCGAAGTATTATAACTAACTATTTAATGGGTGCAACGAAGGTCATTAATGTTCTATATAAACTAGGGTAACTAGAGTGTTTAGTACATTGTATTGTCTGTTCATTCCTAACAGGATCTCACAGCAAAGAAAAATGAACACTTTGGTAAGTGTATAATAATTAAGTAAAATCCGTAAATATCGTTGGATTTTCTTTTGTCTAATCTAAAATAGCCAAAATTTTCTATATTTCTACTGATTTGGTTTCAAAAATTCTGAATGATTCCGATATGGTTAATTTTTTTTCTTCTAATCGTAGAAACTTAAACTAAGAAAAAATTAATGACTTTAAATTAAACTTGACAATAACAATTAGAAGCGGTAATGGTATAATTAGATAATTACCAGTAGAAGGCGGTAAATGGCATCGTTTTCAAATCCCATAAAGTAAATTTGAAAGTTTTATCGAATTTCTGGAAAGTTTCTTTTACAGAACGTAATTATTTTGTACTTTTTTACAGAAATAATTTTCCAGTTAAATATAATATAATAACTCATCTAAATTAGTTTCTGATTACTTATTAAGATTTCGTTTATTCATATAATATTAAAGTATAAGTATTTTATTTTTAAATATAATATTCTTTCCAGACTGCAATTGCGTTAGCTTGCTTAGCTGTTTTCGCTAGCGCCAAACCTTCTGGTCATGGTGCTGGTGTAGTCATTCAAGGAGCAAGTGCTGGCGGTGTTGTAGTCCCCGGTCACGGTGCTTGGGGTGGTCACGGTGGATGGGGAGGCTGGGGTGGTCACGGAGGATGGGGAGGTTGGGGTGGACATGGTGTTGATGCCGTAGTTGCTCCAGGAGTAGCTGTAGTTGGACCAGCAGCCTCTGCAGCAGGACATGGTCTCGGTTTGGGTCTTGGTGTTGGATGGGCTGGACACGCCGGTTTAGGTCACGGAGTAGCAGTTGTTGGACCTGGAACTGTACCTGCAGCCATTGTAGGTCCATCCGGTAAAGTCGTCGCTGACGGTCTTTACGGTGTTGGCCATGGAAGTTGGGGTCATGGTGGTCATGGTCACTGGTAAAAGAACTTAAGTTAACTTAAACTTTCATTTCCTTCTCTTTGCAAATTATGATGATAGCCTGGCCTGTTTAAATGGACAAATGCCCTCAAGTATAAATGTAATATTATATTAGTCCTCTAACAAACGTCAGTATGTGCACCGTATGCTTATACTTAGATGCCATAAAATTCCGTTAGGGCAGACAGGTATTTTTTATTGTATTTTGCAATTATTCGACTGCTCCATATCATACAAATCGCTGTAAAAACTGCCTCGATTAATTACTGTACATGTTGTACATAGATACTATGTATTATATTAAATACTATGTATATTAAATAAATGACGAACTTTTGTAAAATATTTGTTTTATTTGGATGAAACCTGCAGACAAAAAAAATTACGAAGCTAGATGAATGAAGTGGTGTTAACGTTTCCATAAAAAGAGTTAAATTACATAGAAAATTTGTTAAAATAACACAAAAAAGAATTATTTTACGCGTTTCAGAAAAGCTTACAATAGTACCTTGTGTAGTTAAAAATACCTAACTTCAAAGAACAAAAATAATTTAATTTTGCTACTGCTGCCATACTCTTTTAACACTGATGTTGGAGTGTGATAACTTCAACCAAGTAAAAGCTTACTTATAATTTGCGTGCTAATATCCACTTAAAAACATAAGAAGTTTTGTTCTATTCTTCAGGTGGTATTAGCGTAAACTTAATCCTATTTTTTAGAAAAAAATATTAAGGAAATGTTTGAGTTTTTTATGACATACTTTTATTAGTCAATAATGATGTGCAGTAGCTGCATTATATTCAAAAATGACTTCTTTCTTTTACTTATATTTTGTATATGCATCCATACTGATATCTTCTTGATTCGTTTCATTATTTCGATTTCCTTATTCTTTATATTGAATTGGAAAATTTGGGAATGCACAATAAGACTTTTCAGAATTGTATAGTGAGAAATTGTTAAATGACAAACATCTTCTCTTTTACTCACATTAAATAAATTAATTGTTACTTTGGGGATATATAATAACTTCTTAATATGCTTTTATAGTTTTAAAATATAAATCGATTTTAAAAATCGAAAATTATATGGAACGATACGTACTTGGGTGTGTGTATGTATAGGGATATACAAACACAAACGCAAGTACGTATCGTTCCATATAAGTTCTTTTAATAATCCTTGTATATTTTATTCCTACGCTTTATTATCTATTATTTTATTACAGCCTTTGCAATTAATTAGTTTTCGTTTTAGATTTTGCTTTCACTTGTTAATTATTTTCATTTTATTTTATTTAGTTATATAAAATTTTAAAGACAACAATGTTGATTTTATTAATGATCTTTTCTCTAAACTTCGCACATGTTCTGGGCTTTTGATATTCATTATAAATAGTTTATTATTAATTTATTACAGTTTAATTTATTGCAACGTTAGAGCTAGAGTGGATCTCTATTAACCCTATTTACCTTCTAAAGGATGTAGCGTTACTGTATGATAAAAAATTTTGCCCGACCCAACACTCACTCCATTTTATATTATTTTTAATACTTCACACCATAGCGTTTATTATTATTGATAATAGAAATTAAGATATTCATTTCATTAGGAGTAATTAAATTGATATTATTTAGCCCAACATTATGGTTTAAAGACATAATTTAATTTGAAATATTTCGGTATTTACCCGAATCTTGTCTGAAATTCTGATGTAGTGGGGTAACATATTAAAATTTTTGTAGAATTATAATTAATGTATTAGAATGATTAGTAATTTAAGGTATTTTATATGCATATGGCAATGGAAATAACTGTTATAAGACGGATATACAAAAATATGAAGTGGGCGAATGTATTACTTTCGGCGAAATTAAGAGGACGTCACTCGAACTATATATACGTGGGCAAGGTGAAAAGTTCTCGGCCTGACACAGAGATGGCGTTACAATTAACAGAAATTTATATTTCCTGCGTGGTTGCATGTGTCTTTAGTTCATATGAAAACTTTCAACTTGTTCTCAACTTCTGTAGTAGACGTCGTGCGTGTTATTTTTTTAAATGGATAAACTTGAATGTCGTGCTGCTATAAAATTCTTTGTTTTGGATAGTTTAATCCCTATGGAAATTCATTCGAAGTTGACGAAAGTGTACGGGGACTCTGCTCCTTCGATGTCAACCGTTAAAAAGTGAGCAGCTGCATTTAAACGTGGTCGTACGTCCCTCGAAGATGACCCACGTGAAGGACCGCCAAAAACCGCAACCACACCAGAAATCATCGAAAAAGTACATGATGTCGTGTTAGACGATAGGCGAGTGAAAGTGAGTGAGATAGCTGAGGCTGTGAGGATATCGGAAGAAAGGGTGCGAAACATTTTGCACAAAGAATTAGAGATGAGAAAGCTCTGCGCAAGATGGGTGCCGCAATTGCTGAATGTCGATCAAAAGCAAAGCGCAAACGATTTTCGGAGCATTCTTTGGACCTATTTAACAAGAATCCGACCGATTTTGTGCGGTGATTTGTCACCATGGATGAGACATGGGTCCACCACTACACGCCAGAAACGAAACAGCAGTCGAAACAATGGGTGGAAGCCGGTGGTTCAGCGCCAAAGAAAGCGAAGTCGATCGCATTTGCCGGAAAAGTCATGGCCTGCGTGTTTTGGGATGCAAAAGGAATCCTGTTAATTGATTACCTTGAAAAAAGCAGAACAATTACAGGCGCATGTTACTCTATCCTTCTTGACCAGCTGGATGCCAAAATTCGCGAGAAGTGGCCTGATTTAAAGAAGAAAAAAATCATTTTTCATCAGGACAACGCACCCGCACACAAGGGTGCGTTGTCGATGGGAAAATTGTGGGATTTGGGATACGATTTGCTCGGCCATGCTCCCTATTCTCCTGATTTGGCACCCTCAGACTTCCATCTGTTTCCAAATTTGAAAAAATTTGTTTCTGGAAAGTGATTCACATCCAACGAAGAAGTTGAAAGGACCGTAGAAGAATATTTTGACAGCCTTCCAGACTCTCACTTCCGGGAAGGAATATTGATGTTAGAAAAACGCTGGACCAAGTGTGTTGAACTCAAGGGAGATTATGTAAAAAAATAAAACCATTTTTAAAATTTAAATCGCAGTCTTTCATTGTCAGGCCGAGAACTTTTTACCTTGCCCACGTAAAGTACAATATATTCACACCAAATATTATACACATACGTTCATAAAATTGTTTTGTTCAATTCACCATGCTAGTTAACGCAGATATTTAATTCAGTTTGTCATCTTTTCGGTATTGCACTTTTTAAATAATTTTTATTAGACATGTAATGCCCCTTGATTTTAATAATTCCAGGTATTTTCAATAACAACCATGTCAAAGACTGTTGTGATATTTGTAAAATTTATATAACAATTATATTACTTATATAAAAACCAGTTTTGGTTTTCTTTAGTACATCAAAATAAGACTTTCGATCAATTTTTCCATAAATTGCCGTCATATTTTGCTGTAGTCCTCCAATTTTTAACTAGTAGCTCCAGTATTAAGTCGTCGCCATATTGCTCTTTGACAAATTTTAGATCTATTTAATGATTAACTGGTGAAATCAACTAATTATTCCGCGTAATCTTAGATTGATAATAATTTTTAACTATAATTAAAAATATACTTGTAAACGATATTAAAATATCAAATTTGTAGCAAAATATGATAGCTTGCTGGTGAGGCTCAGCTGAAAGAAGATAGCCATCGAATTAGATATATAAAGAGTGCATATGGCTCACTAAATTTTAAAAAATTAAAATTATTTATTATTTTATTTCGCTTATTATAATGACCCAGTGTAACGTTACTATCGTACTCTGTAAAATCACTTTTCATGTGATTTTACAAAAAAAAATTATTATGAAATGTAAATTGTAATTACTTTATTAATTTCGACTGGAAAAAACACTTTTCAAAAATTAAATTATATAAACTTTTTGAAATTACAAACGCAATTTATTTATTCTTCAAATTTTAATAAAAATATTATTACAAATAGAGTGAGAAGGGTCAAGAAAATATGAATTGTTGTAGGAATGAAGAAAACTAATATTGGGTGATAAATATAGGGCAAGGCGCAGAAACTTGCATTCTTTGAAGGTGAATAAGAAAAGAAGTATTATTGATCAACAAAATTTATTTTTTACTAATGAAAGAACAAAATTATATCGCTTTGAACAAATTATCTTGAAGGCGGTAGCCACAGCTCTCTATGCACTGATGCTACCGATTTCTGAAGTTGCCTACTGAAATTCAAGCTATTTTCTGCCGAATAAAATTTGTCAGCTGGAGGCGATGTCCAAAAATCTCTGCTTTGAAATATTTACATAAAGAAAATCAAAGGGTGTTAAATCGGGTGAGAGTGTTATCCACGGGATTTTACTTTGAATTGAAATGAGCCGCCCGGGAATCATTTCCCTTAAACCTGTCATCGAAGCATCCTGTTAGAATCACACATTATACACATTATACCATTTTTTTCAGAATACTTTTAATGGTTTTGGAGCTCTCTACGGTCGAGAAGCTTTTAAACATCACTTTACAAACCTGCGTCATGTGAAGACTTTTATTCAGCAGGAAATAATCCAACTTTCGGTAAAAATCTTCAGAAATTGGTTGCATCAGTGCATAGAACAGTAGTTACCACCTTCGAGTTTCTCTGTTTAAAACTCTAGAATATGTTCTCACATTAGCAAAAAATTAATTTTGTTTATCTTTGGCTATCAGCATTCTTCTCTTATTCGGAATGAAGTTTCTACGCTCTACCCCATAGTTATTTTTGGAAGGTTTAATATTAACTGAAACTAACTGAGATGAAATCAACTTCCCTCACAGCAATGAAAAAGGGAACAGTAGCTTTTAAACGTGGTCGTGCGTCTATTCAAGATAAAGAGTCGCTAGTTAGTCAACATTGAAAAGATATTAGACGAATGGTTAACTTTAATAATAATAATAATAATCCATGCTGTTAACTCCCCTAAGAGCTTAACGCCAAAAATAGGAGTCATTGGCAGATCATGAGCTATTATTATGTCCGTACTCGGTGTGCGACTTATGATCTTTGGCACTTAAACAGGAAAGGGAAACCATGAAAAACACTTCCCAGATGGCAAAGCGTCAGATTCGACCTCGATACCCTCGGCGTCATAAGCTACCAACTTGTTGCTGAGCTATCAGCGGACATTTAGAGAAAAAAAAAACTCTCAGATGGATAGAGTGACAGCTAATAATCTACGAAACAGACAAAAGAAGATTCCTAATGAGTATTTGAAATTTGGTATGACCTGAATTCATTGCTATACTATACACTAACACACTTGAGAAAAATTTACTTAGATTTTACAACTACGCTCAAATTTATATCATAAACTTTTTTTTTATGTTGTGTCATGTGAAAAAGGATAACAAGACTTTATAGTTCATTAAGCTTTGTAAAAAATGTTTTTAAAGATATCTTTCTATTTATATTTTCATTTTATAATTACGCCCAACACAATTGTACCTTTTATATCTACAACTTCGACTTGAAAACATTATTAGACCTGATGAAAGCGTTAACTTAGACACACATATAAATAGAAGCAAAGTGAGAATATAAATAACAAAGTGTTTTCAGTATATCATTATATTACTTGTTAATTATATGTAGCCATGTGTAAACTAGAACTGCAACATTATGGAAAACGCGTTTAATAAAAACGAAAATACAAACAAGTATCTTTAATAGTTGATTACTTAATCTTTTGCTATTTTCATATTTAAAACATCACAATGAAAAACTGTTAATATTGAGTATGCATTTATTGTACTATCGATATATGTATAAACAAGATAATAATCACAATTTCGTAACAGCCGTTTTCAGACTTTAGACATTTTACCAATGACCATGACCTCCATGACCACCATGAGCAAAACTTCTGTGATCTACACCATAAAGACCGTCGGCAACAACTTTGCCCGATGGACCTACGATAGCTGCAGGTACAGTTCCGGGTCCAACAACTGCAACTCCGTGTCCTGTAGCTGCCTGTCCAGCCAATCCCAAACCAACACCTAAACCAAGACCGTGACCTGCAGCAGATGCAGCTGGTCCAACTACAGCTACTCCTGGGGCGACTATAGCGTCAACAGCATGACCACCCCAACCTCCCAAAGCTCCGTGACTGGCCCAGCCTCCCCATCCTCCGTGACCACCCCATCCTCCGTGACCACCCCAAGCACCATGGCCAGGGATTACAACACCACCGGCACTTGCTCCTTGAATAACTACGCCAGCACCATGACCAGAAGGTTTAGCACTAACGAAAATAGCCAGACAGGCGAAAGCAATTGCGATCTAAAAATATATATTGTTATAACAGACAATATAATAGCACAATTGTAATTAGTAAATAAAATAAATCGTTTTAGTTCGCATATTTTTGCTTTTCGTTGTTGAAGTGAATATTTCTCAAAGAGGAAATATTCTGCAAAAAGTTGAAGAAACACGAATAAGGGTATAATAAAATAGATTTACAGTACACGCTTCAATAAAAGATGTGTGATATATGTTGTATGAATATATAAATAAACCTATAATTAGTACAGCAATGAAAAAAATTTTGGAATCACAGAAAACTGGAAAAAATATAACGTAGATTCAGGAATAGTGGGGATATTAAAAGTTACGTCCTTCATTAAATAATTTTCTGAAAGAGGAAATGATTTATATGTGTTTTCACAAAGAATCTTGCGGCGAAAACTGGTTGAAAAAAAAAGCTAGAAATATGGAAAAACGAACTGAAGCGGTGGGAAAATGAATATAAGTAAAGAAAAAGAGAATTTCACTGCGAATGTGGAAGTGAATGATCAAAGACCATCCCAAATAACAATTTGAAGTTTATTTATATAAAGGAGAAAAATCCCTAGGAACGTGAAAATGATTAATTATACTCAACAAAGAGCTCAAAGCATTACAGGTAAATATAAAATATGGTATTAGGAATAATATGAAAGATCGGATAAAGAAGAAGAATTTGAAATAGAAAATAATAGACAAAACATTAAAAAAATTGTTTACATGGGCGTGGACAATGTGTGTATATAGGTAAACCACAATAAGTCTGCTAAAAAGGTTTAGAAACGGGAATATCAATACATATTAGTGAAAGTCTAAAGACAGTTAAACTAGAACGCGAAATGTAAAAGACGATAAAAAGGAGAAGAAATATGTATTTTGAGAGTTAATAAATTAACTTGGCGTGTTACAAATTCCTTCTATATCGAACTAATTATTACATGTACTTAGAAATATGGCAACAGAAACACTAAAAAGAAGGAACTTTTAATTATTCTAATTAGAATAAGGAATTCTAACTAAAATATTTATTTCATGTTCATTATTTATAGTTATTATTTACAGTAAATAAAATATTCACCAAATATAATACAATTTACTTACTAAACAGTTCATGTTTATACTCTTGTTCTAGGATTGAGGCGACTGGACAATGTACTGTGCTTTAAAAATACCCCGCTTTATATACATTTGTTGTTACCGACCTTGTTCACTCTAAATATTGGATAGAGATTTATTTAGTCCTATATTCTGAAATTGTCTTAGTATAACCCAATATAATATAATCTAAATTAAATATCTATTTGTATTTACTTCCTTTTCTACGTCATTATATTTGACATTGGTTTAATATATATTTGTATGTAATTATTTACTTACGTTATACGGCATGTTCAAAACTGGAAAGAAGCTTTCTATTTTTTTCACTCAGTGAAATCCATTTCAGTGATTACTACTCATTCTTTTTACAATGTGGTTGAATTATCGTTACATTTTTGAATAAAAATTAATGTATAGTATATGTGTTACTATTATTACGATATTTTCGTTGAATATTAATCATATGAAGAAAAAAGTAATACATAAATTTCTTATGTAAATGAATATATAAAGCTTTTTTTAAATAACGCAATACTTTATTCCGGATATTGTATTACATTTTCTCAAATATTTCCCATTACAGTAAATGCACTTTTAGTTTGAAAAAAACGAGTTTTAATATATTTTTATCATATGAGATGTGGCAACGAGACTAGTGTGAAAATATGATTTATTCTAAATAAATTTATATTTAACTTTTATCCTCTTCGACATACTTTCCTCCCCTATCTATACACCGCTGTATACGTGTCTTCAATTGTTGAAAATAATACTGAAGTTCATCGATTGTTAGCCTCTTCAACAACTCTGCCGTTTTTGCTTTTACATGTTCAACAGACTGAAAATGTGTGCCCTTTGATGCACTTTTGGGAACAGGTAAAAGTCACATGGTATGAGATCTGGTGAATATGGAGATTGATAAAGCACAGCAATAGGCTTGTCCACTAAAAACTGCTTCACGCATAGGGTACCATTTTTGCACAAATTTTTGTCATGTTTAATTTATCATGTAAAATGTGCCTTACTGCTTCCTTTTTAATGTCTACCATATCATATATAATCATCCGAATGCTCAGACGTTGGTCTTTCCGCACAATTTCATTAATTTTATAAACGTTGCCTTCAGTTCTTGCAGTCACAGGTCGACCAGGGCGTTCATTATCTTCGACCTCTTCCCGACCTTCGGAAAACCGTTTACGCCATTCAAAAATTCGCGCACGTGACAAAGTATTATCACCAAACACCTCCCTGAATATTTATAAACATTCTATTGGCGATTTTTTTAATTTGGAACATGGAATTTTAGGTTGATTCGCTAATCTATTTTATATCAGCTATTATCACGGCACTACTAAGTAACAGTGTCCTCTACAATTAAAGCTCGAAAGTAAACTAAAGGAGATCTTCATCTGCTTTAGCACAACCCGTAGTTTCGTCTCTTTAGACGAAACTACGGATTGTGCTTGAGAGGTATCAAAGTCAATGACATTCCATACCTCGCTCAGTGCGGATGAGCAATGGAAGGAGTACATTCTCGTTATTTAATAGCCACACCACATCGAAGACTTGACTTGAAGTCTAACACATCTCATATGAAAGGAATAGAATGATTTATTGTTTCAGAAACGTGTATGGATGAGAGTTATTACTAAAGATGTCATGAACATTTTTAGTAGGAGACCAATAAATATGTTTGTGTTGGAATTAACAGCTTAATCTTTTGCCATTTTCCAGTGGTAATGTTCTTTATAAGAGCTAAAGCATACAGAAATACCATTTCTATATTGTCGTAAGTCGTAGTTTTTCAATAAGCAATGTAAATATTCCGCGAAATGCTTCTCGGGCTATGATTTTTTAAAATTTTAAACGGTCTATCACGTAACTAAAGTCAAAATCTAGTGCTATATTTTAATGATAGTAGCTGTATTCATTAGCTATAGTGAATTACTGGTTACGAGAATTTACATATGAAAGAGTGAAAGATCAACCCAGGTGAACTACACTAACTGCTGTCAGCAGATTTCACATTTGTTAACAAAACAATTATGAATTATATTTTCGCAATAAAAGGGCAAACAAAAGTTGGTTGTTTTGTTCAGATGCAGAGACATATTGCAGTAATTACTTTTGAATATGTATTGTGATGTAGAATAGAACTATTTTGAAAAACAACATTTTGGAAAACAATTAAATTATTTTCTTTAAAAATTCACTAGATGAATATTCATACTCTGGTAGAAATAATTTTTCTTGAAATCTTTAAATAACGAAAATTCACGATATTTTCAAAATTTCTTATAAACTGATAGTTTTCTTCCGACTTCCGGGCTAGAACGGTGTCTCTGGCACTTCTGCTCCATTTTCTGACATTTCGTCCGCTTTCAAGAGAGGCATTCTCAGGGTTGCTGTTGATTTTTACACAGCTGCACTGATGCCGAAGGTCCGTTAGTTTGGAAAAAGAATATATAGGTATTGTTCAGGATCACTGTATTGTTGTGTTTACGTTGGACGCGGTTAAGATTGTTAGAAAGTATTTGGATTTATATAACGTGGCCTACGAAGTAGAATTCGGACTAAATCAATTTGAATTTGATGTCTGGTTTCCAACAGCAAGTATAATCGACTACGACGTCCTAGTACATCACTCATGTTTAGAGACACGAGTGCCAACCGAATGGTTTATTTCGCAGCACAGACTGACGCACGAGCATGGAATCCCTTAAGCAGCAGATATTCCTAGATAAGTACGATATTTGATAAAGAAAGGGTCTGATAGTGTAAAAGTATTAGAAGGATTTTACTGATACAATCAATGACGTCTTGTATGTCTGAACCGAGCGGCCTTGGGTTAAATGTTGGTTTATGGTACAATGGATACCTTCCTTAGAATATTTGTCATTAACTAAGGTTATAGTTACGTTGCTTATTTCTCGGGATAGTGAATTATATTCAGATATAGAAAAGGCTGAATTTGTGCTGGATAATATCTATCGGTATATGTAGATTTTCAGCCGTAAGTACAACGATTCATCATGATGTTTAGAAAGAAGGGACCCAACACAACCTCCATAGTAAAGTGACCGGAACTGTATTGGGATTTTAGGAAAGTAAGGAAATTGTTCAAGTAGTAATGTTGGTACATACATATACTCAACTTATCTAAACCATCACTTCGGCCAATGGTTATACAAATAAAAGTTTGAAGTTTCATGGAAATGTTTGCGATCATAGCAGAAAGTGTCTTGTAAACACTATTGTTTACTAATTACAGTCTAAACTTTTAGTACGGAGATATTCTAAGTTGTTTTGTTCTTAAAGAACTGAACACCTAAATTATATATTATCAACACTTTCAATAACTAAAACAAAATGAAACTGTAATCTAGATTATGGATGAATTATTGTGTGGACATTACAATGCCATTACATTTTGACTGTATCGGAGAGTGCATTAAGTTTTTGGGTGAAAAGTATTAAACACAGAACATTGTGTAATAATTTTCAGGTCAAAGGTTAAAAGTTCAATCTCAATTTTTATTAATTTGATATTTGTTTATTATCCAGAATAACTAAAATTTTATCTCGTTTTGTAAATTACTTTCTTTTATTTAAATATATTTTCGAATTTAAATTTACAATTTTATAGAGTTTCCTTAAATGTCACAAATAAGTAAGTAAAAAAAATAAGTATAATAATTATCAGTCAAATGATTTTGCTTTCAGTAAATTCATTTCGTGACAATAGCATTTATAAAATTATTTAAACTTTAATGTGTGATGTATTTATATCTGACATATAATTATAAATTTATCCTTGATCACTGAAGGTTGATATATAACCCCTTGCCACATTAATTTTCGTATTCTGTATACGTATTTCGATAACTAAGTTGTCATCATCAGCAGATAATTAAACAGTGTCGCATCTGGAAAATTACGGCGAAAAATGCCCGTTGAGAACCAAAATGTACACTGCATATTCGTTTCACATGATTTTTAAAAATTGTTTTACTTAAACTAGGATGAATGACATTAAATAAGGAACACGGACATAACGGATAAATACCTACATGTGATTTATTGCACTGTCCCTTTTCTGTCATTTAGCAGATCGAATAGAGACGAATGGTTAGGACCCACGTCGATGTTTAACATATGGTCTTTATTCTTCAAAATGTGCATACTTTCATACGTATCTAATTCGCGATAATTACACACGTTCTTAATCAAATGCAAACAATTGGCGTTAACACTATGATTACAATCCAACACATGTTTTGCTAAACTCGATTTTTCCGGCCGGTTGAATTTTATATGCGTGATATGTTCTTTATACCGGGTTTCTATCGATCGTTTTGTTTGACCAATGTATTGTTTACTACAACCTAAACATTTAATGCCATATATTTCCGATTTTTTGTTATTCTCAACTTTGTCTTTTCCATTTCCTAAAAGGGATTTTATGGACCGAAAAGTAACTTGAAAACCGCGCTCTTTAAAAACACTATTTAAATTTCTCGTCAAGCTGTGGAAAGGTAAACATACAAACTGCTTGTCGCGATTGCTTTGAAGTGACAGACATGTGGTATCCCGGATTGTTTTTCTTATGTTGGCCTTCCTAATTAAACCATTGATTATCTCCGAAAACTTGTCGAAATAAGTATACAGAATACGAAAATTAATGTGGCGAGGGGTTATATATCAACCTTCAGTGATCAGTTAATCAACCATAGGCTCCATCAAAATTACCTTCATAAATTTATCTATTTACATATGTACATCTGCTAATAATAAATTAACGTTTATACCAGGCCGAAAACTCAGTGGTTAGTTACTGTTTTATCTCGCCGGTATCTTTGATTCGAATCGCTGTCTGTGATTTTCCTTGTTGTTTAAATGAATTTTGATAGCTTTATATTTTAAATTGCTCCATGAGTATTGACGTTATAAAGACTCGTGACCTGGGAATGTTATTATTAAAACATTCACAATTTTTTCCAGTGATAGAAGGTGCGTTTGGTTTTTTCTCAAACATTTTTTACTTCTGTACTTCGTCACTACGTTGGCTGCTTCATAATTGCCAATAATTCTAAAAATCACAACGGAATATTAGTTTGTAAGAAATGCAATTGCTAAGTAAATTCAAAAACCTTCAAAGTATTTTAATATTTACAAATTCTCTGGTTTGAACTGTTTTTTCAGTTGCATCGTTCGATCCTCAAGGGCTTGCAGCCAGTCTGTGAGTACAGGAACTAGCGTTTTAGAAGAATCTAAGCTTAAGCCAAACTAAGGTGTAACGCAACGTACCGAAAATTAAGTGAACGTAAGGAAGTATATATCCCTCTTGAATTTAGCTTTATTCAATTATTCCTTGCTGCTTAAGGAAGCAGTACAATAAATGTGCAAAGCAAACTGAAAGAAACAAATCCTTAAGCTAATTATACATAAAAATGATTCACATGCGAAAGTGGATTGCTATATAAGATCTCCAGCTCTACCTGCTAAGTCTCTGCAAAGACAAAGGTCATAATACGCATGTACTTCTCCCACTAATTCTTATTACCCGTTTCGCTATTCCCCTCACGCCATTCATATTCGAAATCTGTTAAACTACACATCACATGATAATGAAATTATTAATAAACTGTTATAAACAACAAAAGATAAGTGTTTAAAATTATAGTTTTATAATTACAGTAACCCGATATTCTTTTATGCTAACTATTTATAACGTCGAATGTGAATGACTTGAGTAGCGTAGCGAAAATTAGCGGGAAAAGCGTGTGTGTATTATGACCGTTGATTTGGCAGAGATTTACTCGAAGTAAAATAAGAATAAGGATAGATAAAATAATGCAACTGGTTCCAAAACGAAATAAATTTATTATACTATCAATGTACATAATTATTTTTCCACGTATTCCTCATTTAGTGCACGGTATTTCTCCAAACGTTGAATCTATTTCTTCATTCCGTCAACCATAAAACTTTTTTGTTCACTATTGATCCAACTGTGAACAGCAGCCTGAATTTCTAACATAAAATGTTAACCTTTCAACGCCTTTTTCAAGTTAGGGAACAACCAGAAATCACAGGTGCGAAATAGCCATGAATTTCAGGCTCGTCATTGTCTTCTTCGTTTCGTTGCTGTAATGCGCTCTGGTGCACCGAAAAGCTTGTTCTTTCGATCCTTACTCTATGTATACGATTCTTTAGTGATCGTAAAGTTTTGCAGTATTTTATTGAATTAATAGTTAATCGCTTCAGCAGATATTCGGTATTAATGATTTTTTTTTGCATCCTAGAAAATGGTGAATATGACTTTCTGCATTGAGGGAAGAGTTTTGCACGTCGATTCCACTGGCGAACATTCTTCACGTCCATATAATTGTTACCATGAACAGCTTTCAAACGCCTGTAAATATCGATGGCGGGGAATTTTCTAGCGTTAAAAGGTCTAAATCGGACCGTTGCTTGGTTCGCATTTTTAAAATTGAACTCTTAATAAATGTCACTGTGACTCCAACGGTACACAGGAAAATAAAACTTTGCAGCTAAGAGCAGATACTCAAAATTATTACATGTAGAACTTATTTCTATCCCCACTACTCGCACAATAGCTTTGTTGGAGACCTTACATATTAGTACATAAAATTGTGAGGTTTAACCTCGTGGGGCAACTAGATCTGATATTTAACAAGGAGACCCAATCAGTGGAGTGATGTGGAACTTCTAAAGTTAAAATGCAAAGACTGATGAAACGGAGCTAAAAATACATAGACCCCAAGAAATTCCGGAGATGCATGAAAGTCACATTATATTATACAAATTGCAGCGGAATAGGCTTTAAGGCCGGATATACCTTGTTTGAGTCACGATTTTCCGTAATGTATTAATCCACTATATCATTTGAGCCATAAGACACCCAACTACATGAACTGTTACAGAGATTGATCTTAAGAAATTATATAGTCACTCACATGATTAGATTCTACAGCAATTATATATTTCGTAGGGTATTTCCAAACGAAGAAAATATAACATAATCTGCAAATAGTGGAATGTATTATAATATTATAATCATAGCAGTGGAATAAAATACAAAGTTTGGGTTTGAAAGCTAAATATAAAAATGATCTTCAAAAGTTGGAAAATGGTTTATACGAGTATATCTATTCGGACTGTTGCTTCTAAACCCAGGAGATGTAAGAAGTTTCTGTCATAAATAACTCTGCGTAAAGTAAACAATTGAACACAGTTGCTCTATTTATGGTATAGCTACGGATTAGTGTAATATAATATTTACATCACTTTCTCATGTACAGTTCAAAAATGCTTGTTGTCAATGTCTGTAAGTATTCATGACGTGGATTTTATGGCACAACAAACGAAAATATTAACTTAGAGCATTTATGTGAAATCTATATATATATATATATATATATATATATATATATATATACAATATATAATAAATAATAAATGGAAACAAAGTGAGAGTGTGAGCTGTGATAGTGCGTACGTGTAAATCAAAACTACAACATTAGTAAAGTATCTTCAATAATTGATTGCTCAACATTTCTTTCGTTCAGTTACTATTTATGTATTCAAAATTACAATAAAAAGCTATTTACATTACGTATCAATTTATTGTACTGTCAGTATTTATACAAGGCAACTAATAATCACAATATTATAACAGCCGTGTTCAGATTTTAGACATTTTACCAATGACCATGACCTCCATGACCTCCATGAGCAAAACTTCTGTGATCTACACCATAAAGACCGTCAGCAACAACTTTACCCGATGGCCCTACAATAGCTGCTGGCACGGTTCCAGGTCCAACAACTGCAACTCCGTGTCCTGCAGCTGCGTGTCCAGCCAATCCCAAACCAACACCTAGACCAAGACCGTGACCTGCAGCAGATGCAGCTGGTCCAACTACAGCTACTCCTGGGGCAACTACAGCATCAACAGCATGCCCACCCCAACCTCCCAAAGCTCCGTGACCGGCCCAGCCTCCCAATCCTCCGTGACCACCCCAAGCTCCATGACTACCCCAAGCTCCGTGACCAGGTATTACAACACCACCAGCACTTGCTCCTTGAATGACTACACCAGCACCATGACCAGAAGGTTTAGCACTAACGAAAACGGCCAAACAGGCGAAGACAAATGCAACCTGAACATATATATTGTAATGACAAATAATGTAACAGTACAATTGTAACTAATAAATAAAATAAATTAAATTCAGTGGTTTTAGTTTATATGTTTTTAATTTAGTAAAAATTTGTTTACGTGAATTTAATACAATTACTGTAAATAAAAAAGTATGCCAAACAATAAGAAATAAAGAGAGATAAAGGATACTGGGAAAAGTCGAAGAAACATGAATATAGATATAATAAAGTAGGATTGTGATATGTGTAAGTCTTTGAGAAAGATGTAATCTATAAAGCACTGGAAGAAATTTTAAAAGGGCTAGAAAAATTTCGAGGTACATTTAGAAGAGCAGAATCCTAAAAGAACGTGTAAAAGCAAATAATTTACCAAAAGAGCGAATTCAAAGAATAGAAAATAATCGTTGAAGCTTGTAGTTGTAATCAGCTTATTAAATATGTCAAATTAAGAATTTTTAAACTATTTATTCTCATCTTTAAATACGTTAAAACGCTGGATTTAAAATATGGCGTTATACATAATAAAAAAATAAGGATATTTATTTCAAAAAGTAGTAGACAAAATTTTAGAAAGGTCAGTTTAAGGCATAAACATTCTATGAAGATGAATCACATTCATGAAAATATGAAAGTGACGAGGAAAAAACACTTTTAAAGTTATAAAACTAAATAGGAGTAAACATATTATGAATATCAATGAATATCAAACTAATTATAATATGCTTAGATAAATTTCAATAGAAAAAAATTTCAAGACTTCGAATTAAAAAATATATGATATTTTAACTAAAAATGCATTTACTTCATATATTATTTATTGTCATTGCTTATGGTAAATAAAATGTTCTATTTCAATCTACTTACTAAACAGTTCATGTTTCTTTTTACGCTCCTGTTGTACAATTGAGATGACTGGACAGTGTACTGTGCTTTAAAATTACCCCTCTTTATATACCTTGTTATCGACCTTGTTGTTCACTCTTAAATATTGGATAGAGATTTATTTAGTTCTATATACTGAAATTATCGTAATATATTCCATTATAATATAATCAAAATTAAATATATAATTATATATATTTCCTTTTTTAGGGAGTTAAAATTGATATTTATTTAAAGTATCTTTGTATGTAATTCTTATTTATTTTTTGGATAAAAACCGACCCTACAGATATGTGTATTACTGTTACAATAATTAATATAAGTGTTAATCGAATGAAGAAAAAACGATCTGATAAATAAACTACTGAAAGTAGTAATAAATTAAATTAGGCATTAGATCACCTCATGTAAATATCATTTTACACAAACATCAGCATGTAAGGAAATTGCAAAGTCGTCATATTCCACATTTACTAATCAAACAATAATTCCAAAATAAAACAGCAATCAGTGGCTAGGACGTTTGAAAATGAGAGAGAACCAGTAAAATAATAAATAAAAGTTCTTGAGGTACAGTGGTCCAGTTGCAATAATACCTCTTGAAAATAATAAACTGTAAATTTCCATTGGTATATAGATATTTGTCATTTTGAGGTCTTAAAAATTGTCTAGTGGTCATTTTTGGTTTATTTTTTTTGATTTTGTTCCACCACCACAATACACCTCCATATACAGAAACAGAATGTTTAACGAAGACTTGGTTCAACTAGTCATTCATCCTCCCTATAGTGCAGTTCAATTATTTCAATATTACCTTCGATTAAAAGTTTGATATAGTAAGAGATTAATTAATGCCAATGAGAGATTGATGATGTGATTGCAATAAAAGAACAAATATATTTTAGCTAAACAGGATTATTCATGAAAATGATAAAATTATTTTTTTCTAAAAATTCCATAGTTTCATGTAATACACATATTTCAGAGGCGCCTTAGTGTGATGTATTATGAATATTCCTTTTGGTTACTATCGTAATGATCTTTCGAAGAACTCATTGTGTTTGTTATTCAGGAGGAGATAGTTGCAGCATAACCAGGAATACGGAAAAGATCAGTGACCACCGTTCTGGCATGAACGGTTTTTGTTAGAGATATTTTTGCAGTCTCCTATGAACAGATGCACTAATACACTCATTAATAAGATCTACATTTAGTCATGTCTCTTCGTACCGATATGTACAATTTTTCCTTTACTTTTTGTTTCCAATTTTATTTGGGCTCAGAATTATTTTTCCATCGGCTCCTTTTTGTATCGCTTTAAAGAATAATTTTAATTTTTGACCGATCATTTTCAACATTACTTGTCTTCTACTTATTTCACTATCGACTATTCCTTTCTCCGTTCTTTCTTTTTTTAACATTTAATTTGCTACATTTTAAAATTACACTCTATATTTACTCACTAGAACTTATTATTGATGATTTAATTTATCTACAAAGGAAAAGAAACTTTGTTTTCTCTGAGTGCCGCATCGACTGACTGAAGAGCAGATGACACGACGTGTGACTTGGTGCCGGGTATTTGAACAATATCGTCACAGGTGACGAGACTTGATACTATTACGATGTGTCGACCAAAGCTCAAAACAAAGTTTGGGTCTTTGATGATGAGGATATACCCGTAGTTGTCAAAAAATCCCGATCTGTAAAGAAGAAAATGATAGCTGTATTTTTCAAATCGAGTGGAATTGTGGAACGCGTCGTTTTGGACATACAGAAGACAGTCACAGCTAAGCGGTGAACAGTGCCTGCCTAAAGTCATTGGATCTATGAAGAACCTGCGGCCAAAGTCAAGAATGGCCACCTGGTTCCTCCATCACGATAATGCTCCAGCTCATCGCGCCAAAGCCTGCACCGAATATTTGACCACGGCAGGATTGAAACTTCTCGAGCACCCTCCCTACAGTCCGGATCTTGCACCCTGGGACTTTGCACTGTTCCCGCATGTGAAAATGAAGCTAGAAGCGAGGCGGTTTTCCAGTGATGAGGAAATTCTGCGGGCTTAGGACAACGAGTGTGCTTTACTCCCTGGTGAAACTTGACAGAAATGGTTTAAAGATTGGTTTTGGAGGATTGAGAGATGTATTGAGTGTGGGGGAAATTACTTTGAAAAAATTAAATAAACAAAGTTGTATTGCAAAACTTTCCTAGTACCCTTTGTAGTGAAACCGGTCCGGTTCCCACTATCTCCTAGAAGGATTATCATAAAACTCTAGTATTAACATACCTGCTCTGTTACTATCATATCTCATCGATGATTGATGCCTATTTATTATTAGCAGACTTGTTTTATTTTTCCTTAGCACAACAGTGTGTTATATATGTGTTAACATAAATGTCTCACTTAATAAAACTGTAGTAGTATTAACAATCTTAGTGTATATTTTAAGTGAATATTAAGATATTTATTTTTGATAATTTTACTTATTCTGAGTCTATTTCATTTATTTCTAATATTTAGCAATTTCATAAAAAACGTCCTTAAAGCAAAAGACCTATATTTTAACTACCAGTACGATTTTCTATTTTTTTTCTTTTTATTAAAATATCATGTTTGAATACATTTTTCGTTTTTATTGTTTGTAAAAAATGTAATCTCCCTCTTTATAACTGACGCTTCTTTTAATTTTACTGAGATGTTTAGAATATTTACAACTACGAAAATCTAAGCAATATTAGTAATTATGCCAAGGCATTAGAAAATTAAAATAATATTTCCGCAAACGTAAATAAATGTTTTCTGTATAACGAGACGTTTCATTTCCAATAAATCAACCAATATAACGGCTGAAATAATAGTACATTAGTCAGGTTTTAGATGCTCTGATATAAGTAGTACTAGCTTATATTGATTTTTTCAAAGCATTTGGTTCAATTAATTAATTAATTAAATCGGTACTTTTACTCAAAGTGAATACTCCCAAACAGTTTGTTACAATTAATTTTATTTACTTGAACCATAGATCTAATTACAAATACTACAGTCCAGAGAGTATACTCTATCCACAAATAAAGGAAAATGTGAACAAATATGTCTGCTTATGACTTTTTTAATTTAACTTGGATATTTGTGTGTGTGTATTTGGTCTTATAGCTAGGATTTGTAGGCAAACAAAATAGTGTTACTTGATACTTAATGTACTATAGTGTACTGATTCGTGATTCCAAAGCTCTTTTGATTAGATTGCCAGTTGTTTTTTCGTGTAATATTTGTACCATTTGATAGAGCTATGCACATATGTATGTTAGTGTTATGTATAGTTTATAATCATATCCGTTCTGGACAGTATTCGTATGTTATGTTGGTTTTTAATAATAATAATAATACTTATTTACTCCCCATTATATAAAGCGTGAAATACATCAATAAAAATTTTTGAACAAAGATGAAAAAAAACGCAAAAAAAGTATATATAAAATCATAACACATGTACATTGAAGAAATATACAGACACTGTCCTATTTATATTATATTCTTTTATATCATTTGCAACGATTTGATACAAATATCTCTTTAATCTTATCTTAAACTTAGCAGGTTATAAGAATTTCAAATGTCTTTGGACATTGACACAAAACACCTGTTTGCAATTAAGTAAAATCTGTTTCAGATAGATGAAGGTATGAACACGCAGCACACTTCGTGGTCTAAGTAAAGACGAGTTCATGCCTACTAAAGATGTCGAAACATAGTTATTTCTGTCAAATGTCGCACACTTCGGTATGTACATAGGTGGGAGTGTCAGCACTCCATAGCCTCCAAACTAGTTTTGATAAGAGTCTCTAGCACGCATTTGATATTTTTTCTAGTGTTAATATTCAATCTACGTCCATTGCATTTTCTAGAATGTAATATTAGTATAATACGCACTCAATCCAATACTTGCACTCACATTCAGTGTCATTAACTCTCAAGGCATATCAGTAACTAAACAACTTTGCGGAGAGACGGTCTAAATATGCCAACCATGAATGCCCTGAATCCATATGAAGACCTAAAATGAGTATTTCTGAGGTTCAGGCAAGTGATTGGCTTTAGTATTGCACGCACACTAAACAATTTGATGCAAAATTATTGAAAATAATTAACGTAATTTTTTTATGTTCTAAATTATTTTATCGAAACCAGTCGTCAAGGTGTGATAAGTTCGCTTTTCCTTCATGTATAGCGTTATTTAAGTTAGTATTCCTAACAACGGATAAAGAATCAACCGCGAATAAAACCATCAAACTTGTGATTCTCTTAAGTAAATCATTCACATTAAGCAAAAAAAGTAGAGGGCCCAATATAGATCCTTGAAGGCACCTTAATATATACTCTTTCACTCTGATTTTACTTTTTTCCCATCTCGATCATCAGACAACACACATTCTTTTCAGTCAACCAGTTTACGAATTTTTCCACGATACCTCAATCTATGCAACTTCTATATTGTCAAATGTCCATGATAGATTCATGAAGATATCAACCATTACTTCTCTTTTGTTGACGCCATGAATAGTCTCTGCTAAGAATTAAAATATTGCCCGCGATGTTGATCTTCCTTTCAAATATCTTATAAAACTTATATCTTATTAAAACTTATATGTGAAGGCATATAATTTTTGCTGCAGTATTATGCCTTTCTGCGTAGTCCTTCCCAGCAAGTAATTAGCTGTTATATAGTACACAACACACATTCTTTTCAGTCAACCAGTTTACGAATTTTTCCACTATACCTCAATCTATGCAACTTCTATATTGTCAAATGTCCATGATAGATTCATGAAGATATCAACCATTACTTCTCTTTTGTTGACGCCATGAATAGTCTCTGCTAAGAATTAAAATATTGCCCGCGATGTTGATCTTCCTTTCAAATATCTTATAAAACTTATATCTTATTAAAACTTATATGTGAATGCATATAATTTTTGCTGCAGTATTATGCCTTTCTGCGTAGTCCTTCCCAGCAAGTAATTAGCTGTTATATAGTATGTTACTGTTTCTTTGAATCGGTGGTTGTATTTAAAATTGTTGATGATTTCTTGTTTTAGATTTTATGTTATATTTTTTTTACTGTAAATGCGATCGCTTGTGACTTCATATATTTTTGTTTCGGAATTTTTTCACGTTTTATATTCGTGTGCTTTTTAGTGTTTGTATGTGTCTTAATTATCTACGTCTTTCTTTTTTGACTAGAGTAATTTATTCTATACTGGAATTAGGATGTATATAGTACACGGTATTTAATCTTATTTTATTATTACAGTCCACCTCTTCCAGTTTTGTTTGACTATTATTATTATTTGATAATAAAAGTAATTTAGTGTTACTACAATTATTAATTATAACTTAAAAATATATATAATAATTGATTATAGAAAATCGAAGTTACAAAAATACTCCATATCTCCGACCTTTGGCGTGTACATTGTGATTAATGACATGAAAGAATGAGAAAGGTAATGAACCGTTACCGATTTTACTGTTTTTGCAATTAGTAAAAGTGCATACACGCAAATAGTTTCCGAAATCAATGTCAAATACAGCATGAGCTATGAATAACTTGTAGGAATTTTATTTGAATTTACATATTATGCGCATGTTATGAAATTGTACTTAAGACTGACATAATTATAACAATATCACGATAGCAATTAAAAAAAACTCGTTAAAAATGAAGCGTGAAATATATACATATATTGTCCGTAAGTAGGGTAGATTACTTTGAACTTGAATAAAAATGCATACCTCATAGAATGAATGGAAAAGGTCGGAAACGTATTTTACAAAGTGGGGTGAGCTAAATGTTCTATACTGAGTCTAGTCAGCTCAATTATTTAATAATATTCTAATAGAAACATGTAGTCATTGGTAAGTACTACTTGTATAAAATTAATTAAAACTTTTCTTGTAATTTTGAGTCTTTAGAACAATATCACAATAATCAAATAAGAGTACATAGGTATAGTATATTTTTAAGAATCAAATACATAAAATGATCGTTTACGCAACATTCTACTTTCATTTTTTAAATATAATATGAGACCATACAACTTATCATAAATTATCTCATAATGTATTGAAATTAAAATCAGAATACACTTGGTGAAGTATCATCAGGAGTTACACAAAAGTAAAACTAAAAAGCTTTAGATTAGAATAGAATTTTATTAGCACTTTATGAAATTTTGAGTTTATCGGACAATTATTCGTGTAATATAGCTAAATATGTTTAACATTTCGAACATCTTATACCTCGAAAAGTTAGTTACGATTGTCTTTCAAATGCGTGGATTCTACTGCGATCATATTATTAGGAACGCCTAATGAACGGTGTAATACAAAAAAATTAAATTTAAAATTTAATAAAATCGTTTTCGTTTAAAAAAGAATTATTTTAATTGTTAATTTTTTTGAATAAGTTAATAAAAAAAAATCACTATAATGTAGTAGTAAAATTTACAATTTATAGTAATGGATTTTGGATCATAACAAATAAAAAGAAACGTGAAAATATTGCTATCGAAGATCTAAATATGAAATTGATAGAAGAGAAGGCGGCTGTGTTGACATTTATGGAATGGGAATATCTAAGAGAACAAAAAATATATAAATTCGAAAAGAATAAATCAAATTGACCACAAAAGTGAGAGATGAAATAAATACATTAGCAGAGTTGGCACTGCGAGCGTATGGTCAGCGGTGCGTTCTTAGAAGAATTACAGTGTTTAGAAGGTAATAAATGTAAAAAACACGTACCTTTTTAAACAGTGTTTTCAGTATGTAAATCCACAAAGTGGATAAGGTCGATTAAATAATTGCAGCATCAGGCACGTTCAATAGTTTCTATATATAACCGTGTTTGTCGTGAGGAATAAAGGTTCTTATATGCAGAGAGTGGCCGTTCAATATCTAATACTGAAATATTTGCTTAATTAAAATGTTTTTTAATATAGTACATATGTAGGCAATCACCGATCCGCTGTAAGATTTGATCCGACCGGCGAGACATCGTCGTATTATTTCATGTCCCATATCTATCGCTAAAAATTATGAACACTACTTTAAAACACTACTTTGAAATGCACTACTTTTAAACGCGGCCCGCGAACGTATTGGCACATTAAAGTTTGGCCTACAACATGTCAAAGGTTGCCCATACTTGCTATAGTATATGAAGTAGATAGTGTGTTATCGAAAGGTTCAGATTAGTCCGGACTAAAATCAAGTTTAGTTTAGTGAGTTTATTATTCCGTTAAGTATTTACAAAGATTATTTTAATTTGTATTTCATCATTAAATATCGAACGTCGTGCTCTGCATATAAGAACGTTTATTCCTCACGGCGAATACAGTTGCATGAAAAAATTGTTGAAATATACCTAATTATGCAAATATTTAACCTATTTTATTCACTTTTTGCCTCTGCATAGTGAAAACGCTGCTTAAAATGGTAAGTGCTTATTTACATCTATCACCTAATAAATTCTTTGCACTTCCTCGAAGCAAGTTACGCTGACTGAACGTTTGCAGTACGAAAAGAAGGATAAAAACTATGAAACTTTATGAAATAAAATAAAAAACACATTACAAGACAGGTAGGTCTCGAAACGGGAAATACAAATTTACAAAATTTACAGCTTATAGCCTGAGTCAAGCTTTCGCTTAACCGTAAAAGAATTTAAGATTAAATAAAAAAAGGATGGAATTAAAGTAAATTTAATTTGAAATTAGTATTAGTGAAAAATTAAATACCTCCCGAAATTAAAAATAAATAATACACTAATCAAAAAGGTGGAAAAATTTGAATATTTACTTTAAAGTAAAAAAATCCTTTCAATATTTTTTCCTACTGTTCTATACAGTGTAAAACCCCAATTATCGACAATTTTGGTATTGTACTTTGCAATATTCCAGGTGTACAGAAAAGTCATTACAGGTTTTTCTAATAGATGTCGCTAGGCTTAAGTTTGCAATGTTATGATTTGACGCATAAGTAATTTTATTCTACTGACATCAAGCTTCCAAGCCATACATGTTATATTTCGCGAAAGTAACACTGTCATAAATTTATTCCTCTTTGAAAATTTCGATTTTCTTGAATGAAATAGTGCATTTGCGGCACGCATTACTTTCCTTTAATCAAAAGAAAAAAGGCGCTGAAAGTCATCGTCTGCTGGTAGTGACTTACGGTGAGCATGCTCCAATCATAAAAATATATGAAGCGTGGTTTCGACAATTCAAAAGTGGCAATTTCGATGTGCAAGACAGAGAACGTTCTGGTAGATTGAAAAAGTATGAAGATGCGATACTGCAGGAGTTATTGGATGAAGACCTAACTCAAACTCAAAAACAATAGGCAAAAGCATTAAATATGGCCCAAGAAACGATTAGCGACTGATTACGAGCAACAGGTAAAAACCAAATGATGGGTGCACAAAATCATGGTTATCACCTGGCGAAGCCGGCCCATTGGCCCCAAGGCCAAATCGTTTTGATCGCAAGATTGTTTGGTGGAACCAGAGTGGCTTGGTGTATTACAAACTGTTGAAATGTGGGGAAACAATTAATACTGATAGCTACCGACAATAAATTATCAGTTTGAACCATGTATTGATAGAAAAATATCTAGAATAGTCCCAAAGACACGCTAAATTGATTTTATAGCACGATAACGCGCCGTCTCATACAGCAGAACCGGTTAAGGAAGCATTGAAAGCACTTGGATGGGACATAATATCGTACTCTCCAGACCTTGCCCCGTCCGATTATCACGTTTTCGCATCAAGGGGATACACGCTTGCAGAGCAGCACTTCGCTAATTTCGAAGAAGTTAGAAAATGCATCGACGAATGGTTTTGCTCAAAGGACAAATAGTTTTTTTGGGATGGCATTTATAAATTATCTAAAAGATGGGCAAAATGTGTAAAATCAAATGGCCAATACTTCAAATAAATAAATTTTTCCATTTTCTTGAAAATTTTGTAGTTTTTACGAAAAAAGCGGTAACACCTGGTAATGAAAAGTCTTGTAGAGCAAGTAATAGTATTATTACATTAATTATTTTGATTTTATCTGTCTCAAAATATCGTAATTATTCTTTCATTGTTAGCTAGATATTCATCTTGCTAATAACACGTTATCGTTAGTCTATTCAGGGCTTAATATATTACGAAAATGTGTTTTTATTAATCATTTTCTGTATATACCGAAATTGAAACATGTTTACTGTTTATTTAATTATTTAATAATTAATGAGTCATTATTATTATGTGTATCTGATAAAGTTATAGTAATTTACACTTATGAAGGTTTCGAAAGGTGTTTACTTCAATTGCATTTTATTAATTTGTTATATTTGCAATAGCGCCTGCTTGTTGTTTCTTCTGCTGGTGATTGTAAATTCAATTAATTGAATGTGTTTAATTTTCTTTCGTTATCCCTCGTAGTTTTTAATTTCTTGGTCCTGTGTATTGTTTAAATCTCCTTGCATCACCTTTGTTAAAAAATGTTAGTTTTACGTGCTTTAAATCTTGTTATATTGAGTTCTATCCTGTTTTTATATTTTTGTATATTTTCCGAGTTTCGGTCATTGTTATGTTGTATTGTTTTCCTTTTGCCGTCTCAGTACAGTCCTTAGGTACTAACAATAATTGCTAACAAAATTTTATATCCTTTTAGATCCTGTGAAATATATTATTTTGCAACCAATAACGTAAATGTTTAATTTAGTAGAATTTCTCTCCAAATTCTCTTGTTTTCTTAGTTTATTTCTATTATTCTCCTATTTAGTTAGTTAATGTATGTATATACATATGTATGCGAACTTATGCTATTATGTGGTCAGTTATCTAAGCCAACAAGTTAATTACTTTCACCTGTTATTTATCAGTTATTTGGCTCAATTTCTTCAGTATTTGAATTTCTTGCGGTTTCGTAAGATGCTTCTTATTCATTTGTTTGAAAAAAAGTATTATATTCTATGTACAAATTTGGCACTAATTTCCAGTACGGAGACAGATTAGTACGGTAGCTTACTGCTTGGTTTTTATATGTAAGTTTCAGGTGGAAACGCAAATCTTTGAATATTATAGTCAAAGAAAATGAGTAATTCTCTGTATTTCTCGAGGGGAGATGTGTGGCATTGTTAGTGAGTTCATTTTATTTTCCAAAAGGAAAGGCAACGTGGCTGCGAAGAATCCAAGCACTGGACATGAACTCGGTTTTTAGACATTGAATTCAAAATTTCTAATTACTGAACGTCAGGCTTTTACAATGTTAAACAAAAAAATTCTAATTTTAACCATTTTATACATCATATATGTAAATTCTGTAAAAAATTTCCATTCTCCGCGCAGGACTCAAACTTGCCATCTCATTCTATCCGGGAATGTCATCACCATTACACCACGGACACAGTGAATTCAGTCCGCCTAATTATATGTAATTAATAATTTACTGTGGGTTTTGATTTAATAACTGTTTCTATGATGCAATTTATAGCATATTAGAAGGACTCGAATTCACTGTCTCCATGGCATATAGTGATGGCACATTCCCGGAGAAGACGAGATCACGGGTTCAAATTCTGCACGGAGAACAGAAATTTTTTCAAAAATGTCCGACATATACGATGTATAAAGCAATTAAAATTAGAATACTTCAGTTTAACACCGTAAAACGCATAATTATATGCAATTGAATGAAATTGTCCACCGTTTTCCACTATTATTCAGCAAGAAATGGGACTAATTCGAAAAGGAGAAGTAAAGGTGTTCGAAAAGAATTCTTTATTTAGTTTTTTACATATATGTACATATTCATATACAAAATTAGTAGGATTCATAGTATGTATGCCTGGAACAAGTTGTGTACAGAAATTGATTTCAAGATCATTGTCATTCGCTTTTAGATCGCTTTAGCATCCTCAAAAAGGATTTCCTTGAGGTGATGTTTGAGCTTAAAAGATAGAGAAAGAAGTCAGCTGGCCTTAAATTTGATGAATACAGTGAGTATATATTCGAATGGAGATATTCTGTGGGTAAAATGCCATGCAGCATTGTTGTGCAAAAGAAACCAAACGCTCATTTGGTAGAACTCCGGCCTGGCTCTCTTTTAACTTATTATTTGTAGTACCTATCATGATGCATCGAAGAATGTGACTACCTTGTTGTTTGATGGTGAGATCGAATTGGAAACACTATGATTTATCACCGACGATAACATTGTTTAAAAATTTGGAATCTCTATCCACAAATTAAACGCGCGGCCTGCGAATGCTCACATGTCGCTCTTTTTGATTTACGTGAGAAAGTGTGGAACCAGTTCCGAATATAACTCTCTCTCGTACAATTTCTCGTACACATATTTCCGTCCTAAACATTCAACTTTTCTGCTATCTATCTTACATGTCGTTTGCCAGTCACAGACAAGAATAGTAAAAGTTTTCTATTTTGGCAACAAGAAAAATCATCATTGTTCGCAAACTCCTACATCTCTTTAGTGAAACGAACACCACACGATAGTCTTAGCTTTATACTAAGCAGTACCTCCAACTATTGTAAAATGGAGCCAATATTGTTTTCTTAAAAAAATAGTCTAGTTTCTTTTTGAATCGATTGGGTATATATATATATATATACATATAGTTGCCTGATAAATTTCATAAACCACCGATTTTTGACTAAAATGCATTTACTAGAATAATCAATATATTTTATAGAATCAGGTTAGTGCTATTGTTCTTTTTCGAAAAGTATTTTGCGAATATCTAATTACAAAATAATTATTATGTGCAGGCTCGGATTACATGTTCTGCG
Source organism: Dermolepida albohirtum (assembly GCA_031893035.1). Classification (NCBI taxonomy): domain Eukaryota; kingdom Metazoa; phylum Arthropoda; class Insecta; order Coleoptera; family Scarabaeidae; genus Dermolepida; species Dermolepida albohirtum. Next base: position 122,135 of record JAVIWB010000923.1, on the reverse strand, counting down.
ATTGAGTTATTCGAGACCACACTTGTAAATGACAGTTCTAAAGAAAACCAGACTTGTGTACAAGCGTATTTTTATGAAGGAATTGCACACCTTTAACGAGTTTTCCTATTCTATTCTGTTGCATATTTTCTTATTAGGATTATTTATCACGGCACTGCATTTCTTTAAATTATTTAATATAGCAATACTCCAACAACCAAAAAGCTGTTCTCGGCATTTTTTACAGTTGTTTTTGGCAATGTTCCACTATTTCATTTCGTTTGATCCAGTTCTGTTCAGATAAGGAAGTTTCGTCTGAGCAATATTCCAATTTTGATATTTATATATAACCTAAAATGTAACTTCATCTACATTATTTAATCTACATCGTTTAAATAAATTTTACATTTTCTTCAAGTTTCTCAACACCATAATAGATAATTTACATTAATCATTTAACGTAGATCATAACAACAAAATATAATATTTCGAGAAAATAATACCGTATAATTAATGATATTAATTAATTGATCAAATTATAAAGCCTACTTACCAATTATTATTTAATGTTATATATAAATTATTATATATAGTATTATATATAAATATAATACTAGAAATATTTTCTTCGTGTGATATGGTTTCGTTGACCTCGCTATAATTGTTTTGAAAATATGACCTTAGTAATAGACTTCCTCCATTCTTCTCTTTGCGTGTTATCAGGATATTAAATTCTGTTCTATATTTTATGATTTTTCGTTACATATTCACTTCTACATTTTAGGTATTATATTTTTTCAAATGTCTATTTTGTTGTTTTAAATTTTTCGGTAGTTGAGACATTCACTGTATTTTATTAATCTCAATGGAAAACTCTACAGACACGAAAGTAAAAGAAAATATTTTAATTTTAAATTTAAATTTGTTGGATGTATCGTATTATAGACAATGTTAAACCCATTAGAATTTCTATTTACTTCATTTAAATTGTGTATTACTGTAAAATTATTTATTTATTATTGTTTCTAGACCGTTACCAGTTTTCTTCTGCTTAGTGGTATTTGTTTATGCCAAACCCAGTGGTTGGGGTGGTCATGTCAGTATTGGAAGGTGACGAAGTTGATGCAGTAGTTACTTCAAGAATTGCTGCAGTACGACCTACTGCTTCGATTGCTGGACATGGTTTAGGAGTGGGTCTTGGTCTAGGCGTAGGTCTAGGAGGTCACGGAGGTGTAACTGTTGTCGGTCCAGGAGCGGTTCCAGTCGCTGCTGTCGGACCTTCTAGCTGATGGACTCTGTGGTCTTGGGTCAGAAAGTTTTGGCCATGGTTTAGGACATGGGCATGGGCATTATGCCATCATATATCGAAATAAATTATTATACAATTGCTTGTTAACTCAATACTTTTATTTCATTATCCCATTAACCTTTATGTCAACAGATGTATACCCGGGTATGTTTTGCGATTTAAAACTACTATATCTTGGAAAGTAACAGTCCAATCTTTCTAAAATTTTATGATATCCTTAACAAAACTGTTTCGTGCGAGATCTATGTTTTTTAGTTGAATTGGGCAGTTGAGATCATAGATATGGTCAATTTTCGATTTCAACCCTTTGCGTCAACAGAAGCATAACCTGGTATGTATAGGAAAACGCATGAAAATATGATAATGTTGCATGTATTTGATGCAAAATAAGGATAAAAATTATGTTTTTATTTCATGTTTTTAAAATATAATAAAAATAAAGTTGTAATTCAATAAAATAAAATAAAAGAAGTTATATGTATGTATATAAAAGTTTTCAAATATTTGGAAATTTTTAATCACAATTATTGCAATGTGGCATATGTACAAGCCTTCCTTGTAGGGCGACGCTTTGGACATATATAACAATTGCCCTTTATTTTTATTCCGCATATAGCTTCAATGGCGTTGCGTGTAGAGAATATTTTTGTTACATATTTATTCCTGGATCTTATTTTTACTTCAGGTTTTGCCAGTTCTTCGCTGAACTTATGCAGGAATGTTCTACACCGACTAGTACAAGCCTTTAGCTCTGGGTTGTTTTTCACGTAAATTATATATTGATAAATTGCTGTCCATCATCAAGCTTTTTGCCAAATTATAGCTGGTGAAAAAGTTGTCGCACACAATATTTCGTCCACTTTCACAGAAAAGATTGACGCACAAGTCCTTCACAACTCTTTCACCTACATTTTTTTCCCTTTCACCAGATACCGCCATTCTTGTATATATTTGTCTCTTTAATGGATAAGACGAAATGGAGTCGCATACCCACCATACATTAATTCCATATTTGGCGGGTTTTGATGGTATGCATTGTGTGAAACCAGTACCACCACGGAAAGCATAAAATTGTTCATCGACAGTGACGTTGGCGCCTGCTACATAGCTGCTTTGAAGGTTATTATTTAGCATCAAGAATATATCAGTTATTGCTGCCGCTTTGTCTGTTAGTTTACGTTGCTCTCGCATGCTTCCGTTGTCAAAACGTATAAAGCGGCTTATTGCCCAAAAGCGCGATACAATGGATGTGATGTTGTTTTCCACAGATCTTTAGTATGAACGTAGCCAGAATGTGTTACGCCACTAAGCAAAAGAAGGCCTAAATACGCATCAAATTCACTTTTTGTTAAAGCTTTCCATGTGCGGTCTTCTTTTGTTAAGTTTAGTGTGTTCTCCTGATCATAGCATTGCTTCGCTTTTCTATTAGTTTCTCGAATAATTATATCACATATTTCATCAGACATTATTAACCTTAATGTTTATACAATGGATAGACCTCTTGTTCTTCGTACTGGTCCATGGTTTGCAGATCTCAGTATGTTATGGTTACGGAATCTGGTGCTTTGTGGAACGGCAGCAGACCAAACTGTTCCATCTTTTCCACTATAATATTCTCCACTTATACATGGTACATCATCATGTTCTTCATCATCTCCAGTTTCTTCATCTGGATTGTATTCTGGTAGCTGGATTTCTTCTACGTCGGAGTGATCTACATTTATATCAGCTTCGATATCATCCACAAGCTCTCCAGATGGTAAAAGTTCATCATCACTATTTTCTTCCCTTAGTTCATCCAATCTCTGACAAATATATTCTTGCTGTTCCTCAAATTTAAGCGCAGCAAGTTGTCGCGGAGTAAGCCATTCACCATCTGTCATTTTTAATCACTCTCACTATTTTAGTATCGATTATAATGGTATTTCTTATTCACTTGCTAAAAATAACCACTGAAAACAATGATAAAACTCACAAGAATAAATTACTTACATTTACTAAAAACCCCCTAATTATAAATATTCATACAAACCCACGAAGAAACGTAGCAAAAACAAACAATAGTATTAATGAAAAAGTTAAAGAACCCCTAATTGTAAATATTCATACAAAACCATAAAAAAAACAGCTACAATCATAATAATAAAAAATTCGCATACAAAATGTATTGCATACCCCGGTATGCTACTGTTGACGTACGTATAATATTTCTGCTATTGACATAAAGGTTAAATAATTTCTGGAATTTTCGTTTTGATTGTTCTTAACAAAATTACAGAAAAACTATTTAGAATTTTAGACATACGAAATGAAATAAATCAATAGGATTTTAACTTATTTTACTATTTTTCAACACACTCTCATACAATTTGAACCAAAAGCGTTGAAATGCCCCCATTATTCAATTTTCATAATAATCTTCAAAATACTGCTTTGCTACTGCAACAAATGCCTCATCCAACTGGAACTTATTTCGCAAAAGAAAATATTTGAGTTTTGGAGAATAAATAGAAGTCATTTGGGCACACACTTGGACGTGTAGTAGTGATGAAGCAGAACTTTTTTACGGACCATCTCATATTGTTTTTGCCTTCTTGCAATTTGTTTAGTGGAGAGGCATGATATTGTCAGTTAATGGTTTGTCTCTTTGCAAGATATGGGAAGCATCCCCTTCGAATTTCAAAAGGTCATAGCCAATGGAAATGTCTTGGATTTCTTTGGGGGTAGGTTACTATGATGTCTGCTGTTCAGATTGTTGTTTAGGTTCAGGAATATAATGGTGAAACCAGATTTCATCAACTGTAGCAAAACTTCGCAAAAGGTCAACCTCCTTGTTAAGCAGTTTCAAATTACCGCTTAGCATTCACATTCTTTCACGTTTTTGGTAACAATTCACGATACACTTTGAATATGTCCAATTGTACATGTAAAATGTGATACTTGCGTTTGATCGATCAATCGCGCTACTAGTTATCTGTTTAATATAAATTCTTCTGTCGTTTAAAACAATATCATTAACTTTATTTATAATTTCCGGAGTTGCAGTTTTTGATAAGTTTGATCTCACATCTCTTTCGATACTTAAATTATAATGTTTAAGTTACATAACCCAATGACAAATTTTGGTTTTCGAAGAAGCATTATTACCCCAAGTTTGTTGCATATCAATTGTACCATGAATTGCGAGTTTATACATTTTGGAATTTTCCATGTATAATTTAATTCAGGCAGCTAGTTCTCAAATTAAATATCAGAAATTAATCAACTTCTGATATCATAAAGAAAATGGTAGAATCTGACGAATAATACATTGGCAAAATTATGTTGGGGAGTACTGCCTCACTCTCCATATAGTCCGAGTGGCCATCATTTCTTTGGGCTATTCAAAAAGTTCTCGGAAGGCAAGCGATTTGCCTTTAATGGGGAAGTGAATCTATTTAGACGGGTATACAGAAGCTGTCAGAGCGATGGAATAAGTGTATCTCTCTGTTCAAGAGGAGGTTGTTACTTGGAAAAATATTGTATATGTATATATATATATATATATATATATATTTATATAAATTTTTATTTTGCATCGGCAAGAAAAAAATTAAATGCTGGTCAAAATTGAATTCCCTTCGTTTATACAATAAATGCATTTTACATAAAACTTCTTTCTGCAGACATGTGTCCAATTGTAAATTACACTTATATAATTGAGGAACCTCCGAAGTACGAATTTTGAGAAAAAAGTGAAAGACAATTTAATGTTAACGCGATAGATATAATGATATTGAGACTTTAATTTAGTTACAGTATAGTAGCAACGTACATATAATAACAAGTCAATTTATTTGTCTATTTCAAAAGATGCCTTGATGATGTTGAATTTGTGTTCAGTCTCTGTTTGAATTTCAGCATTAATTGGTTGGTCATTGTTGCTATCACAGAAATAATGCCCTGTCTCAACTCAAACTCCAAGTTCTTGATGTGCTTGTGGGAGATCAAGTTCTTTAAGCCTTCCATGGAGGTGTTTAAGAATTAATTCGGTAATATAAATTATAATTGGTATAACTTGGTCTGTTTTTAATACCATAGTTGCTGTATTTCTGTTAGAGGAATATATTTATTGCGTTTCTCTCTATATTTTTGCTGAAGATTATGGGTGTTAGATATAGAAATGTCAATTAGGTACATATGTTAGTATAATGTCTGACCGTGGTTCGTATTTGTACCATAGGAATAAAGTGGGACTGCATATGTGTTAACAGCTTTAGTTTTATTTTTAGCGTATAGCTATTAAAATTTTTTTTTGTATTCATATATTAATCAACCCTCATTTGGGTAAACTAAATGCGTCCAACTTTAATTTTGTAGTGTATTATCAAAATGTTAGAGGTTTATGTACAAAACAAAATCATTTCCACATCTTCCGGAGATTTCGACTTGGTGGCAATAATAGAGACCTGGCTTGTACCAGATATTTCGAGTTCTGAATACTTTTTAGCGTCGTACGTATAGATGTGATCGGCGCGAAGAGAAGATTGGATGCGCCGTCGGTGGGGAACTTTCACTGGGCATCAAGGATCGGTTTTTTATCTCACAATTGGACTTATCCATTTTTATAAATCTGATTTGCGCTATTAATATTATGAGTTGTAGACTTGTATTAGATAGATATCAAACTATTTATGTATACTCTGTTTATATTCCGTCGTACGTTATGTTACTGTGTAAGATTTCGAAAATTTCTTAAATACTCTTGAACATTTTAACACATCTCACAATAGAATAATACTCGGGGCTGAATTTAATATTATGCACTTCAACAATGTTTTTTTTACTGATACACGTAGCCACCTACTGATGAATTACATTAACTTTGCTAACACGAAACCATTTAACAATGTTGTTAATTCTAATGATCATTCGCTAAATATAGTAATATCAGGCCTTGAACCTAGCCGTAGATGCGAGGAACTTTTGGGACGGCAGAATGCTACTCATCATCCTGCTCTTACTTATGACATAATACTGAAAAGTTATAATTCTTTTAATTTCCCAGATAATTCTCAACAGAAAGTATATAATTTCAAAGAAAAGCCAATTTTGTTGGTCTGTATGCTGCTATGACTATGATTGACTAGTCATTCCTGGGTTCATTTAGGAATATAGATGACGCATGTTTCCGTCTTCAGCAGGAACTCCTTCTTTACTCGATGTCTACGTTCCATTACATAAGAATACAGTTAACAAATATCCACCGCGATTTGTTAGTTCAATAATTAGAAACATTAAGTTAAAAGCATATTGTTAAAACCATTAAAGTTAAGGGTCAGATCAAAATCGCATATAGTTCTTATCTTGTGTCCTTTACTCTCGGCATCTAAAGTCAAGTAGATGTCATATACCTGGACCAGACTAAGGCTTTTGATTGTATTGGTCATGGTGTTCTCCATAAATTAAAATATTTTGACTTCGTAGTTTCTCTTTTATCATTTTTTGGCTCTTATTTATATAATAGGTCCCAAAGTGTTATTTACCGACGCCATAGGTCTCACAACTTCTATGCAATTTCCGAAGTACTTCAAGACTCCAATCTGGGACTAATGCTATTCTTAATTTTTTTTTTTTTTATTGAGCTATATCCAGGGCAGCTGACTGTCTTCGCTTGTATAGACAACTGGGTAAGATTTCCGAATGATATTCAAACAACAATCTATTTACGAATGTATTGAAATGTAGAATTATGACTTCGTCGAATAAAAGTACACCTATAGTTTACAACTATACCCTGAAAAATAGAGTACTTTCTCGAACTCATCAAAAATCTTGATGTTTAGTTTGATTGTAGGTTCGGTTTTGCTAAACATACTGAAGAAATATCTGTATTAAAAGCTATAGGATTTATTGTACACACTCGCATACTATTGCAATTTTATATTGTACGTATGTCCGATTAAGGCTGGAATACTCATCTTTGACATCGAGCCCTTCCTACGAATATATGTATGTATAATGACACCGTTCTGGTTACTAAGGTTAGAACGAATATTTTACGTAATCTCCTCTATCGCAGATGGATCCGAATCCTAATGCTTGTATATAGGGAATCCATTTCAATAGCTTTTGTTTCAATAATTAGTTCTTTTGCAAAGCTGATGTTTATTGATTTTTCTTATTAACTTAGATTTAATTTAATTTTTTTTACACGGTATCTTTAAATTACTTACGTTTTGTATATATCTTCTGCACTATAAGTATTTTTTTATTTTTGTTTGTACTGTAATTGGTTATCTCTTGGACAAATAGAAATTATTTTTATTATTATTATTTATTAAAATGTAATTAATAAAAGGATTTCGTGCTTGATATTTGTATATTTTTTGTTATTATAGTTCTTTTATGACATCTGTTTGTATATTATATCACTCATCCTATATTTTCCCCTTAATTATGGAGTATGTTCTATATTTATTCAATTCCAAATTCATTTTAATGTCGCAGCAGAAGATTTATATAAAATTGGTGGCCTTTACGTGCGAATATTTTTAAATAATCCATGTATTTAATTTTATTATAAATTTAATCACTGAAGGTTGATATATAACCCCTTTCCACATTAATTTTCGTGTTCCGTATACGTCTTTTTGATAACTAAGTTGTCATCATCAGCAGATAATTAAACAGCGTCGCACCTGGGAAACTACGGCAAAAATACCTGTACGAAAACACATTCTGCATACGAACTGTACAGTTGAAAGCCAAAACGGACAGTGTGCGTTTCGGCTTTCTGCTTTTCTGCTGATGATGACAACTTAGTTGTCTAAATACGTATACAGAATACGAAAATTAATGTGGAAAGGGGTTATATATCAACCTTCAGTGATTAAGTTAATCAACCACAGGCTCCATCAAAATTACCATTATTATAAATGTTTTATTTTTATTATAAATATTAAATCTATTCTTTAGTCCACAATTATTTATATTGTAAATCGATGATCTCACCCAAATAGGTTGAAAATTATTGCATATGAATGACAAGTAAAATTAACGAAAGACATTTTAGATGTTAAAATGTTTATAATTCATTTTTGTCATATTACAACAAATAAATACAAATAGTAAACAAAAATCATTCAGGATTCGATAACTGTGTTGTAATGAAAGCTTTCAAGGTACATACGAAACATATTATCCAAACTGTTATTGATAGATATCTGTAATAAGTTATTAAAACTTTTCTGAGAAGTAGGAACTGTTTATTTTGCAATTCAAGAAATCTGAATATTATTGTTAGTACATATTAAGCTAATAAGGAAATCGGTAGGTAGGTGTCGCTTTTAATGTTCTTTATATGTTTAAATAATACTCTCTATTGAAAACTTGAGTGACTTTTTTCTAACAATAAATATTTTTAAATAAAATTTTTTGAATTTATCTATGTTTCTATATATAACCATAACTTATTGAAAATATATTTTAAATATAATTTCGTATTATGCAATTTGGAAACGATGTTAAATGGCAGGCATTTTTTCAACTCAATTTTTTAACTTATTAAACCCAATTTGTGATTTATCTAGTAATTCTCAAATTGAGATACTATCTAGAAATATTTATTTTACCTATTTTACTCAGCAAAATGTTATTTAAGTTTGAAAACAAAAAATGATTATAAATTATTCAAATGTGTATTACCTACATTTACATATATGCATACATACATGTAAAATGTAAAACAATGATACACGTGATAAAATTTAAAAATTGTTTAAATTAGAAAGCTTCCCATTGTTTTCGTACAAATATAAAAGCTTCTATCTGAATACTATAGCAAAGAAAAAATCTTATACTTGCTATGTTATTTTGGACATTTGATACGTGTTTATTTCAAAAAATTTATTTAAAAAATGTATTTTCTAGAAGAATACTAACAATGATAGAACTGTTATAATATTTCTGATGTAAAAGAAGAAAGGTGTGGTTGTAAAATGCAAAAATCGTGCAAGGTTGCTTTGCGCTATAAAACTCTGAAATATATTATTGTGTCATTCATAGATTGCCAGTTTGGTGTGTGCAAGTGGCGATGAAGAAGCTGGTAGGTAAAATAAATCGCTCTATTTAGTATTGATTGAATTGCTTCCACTTATATAGTTTTCCTGTATTTGTCCCCAAACTCTTCACATACCCAGTTGCACATTGGACATACTTATGTACATAATCGTTTTGGTAGATTTTCTTGTGTTAACTTCTTGGTTTCTACTTGGTAGTGGTATATAACAACTTTTGTAATAATATATATACCTTATGTTAATAACAATTAAATATAGAATCATTAATTAATTTTGCGTAATAATTAATTAATATTATAGGGTCTTTACTTTTATATTTCGCATTGAACTTTTAAAAATGTTTGTTTATATTTATCATTATTTATATCAATAATCATAATTATTGTTATTATTATCAAGTTATTGAAAAAACATTTTAATAATAATTGACTTGTTGAAAGTGGTGTTACAAATATGTTTAATATATTAATATAATATGATATATTAAAAGTATAATTAAGATCTATTATTATATGATATTTTAATCCTATTGAAAACTCACTCGAATGATTTCGAATTTCGAATTGCTAAATAGAGAACATTCTTGGGAAAGATATAACGTGTGTCTTGCTTACTTGCTTATTTATTTATTTATATTAATAATAAATTAAAAGTATTTGTAAAAATTATCCTAAAATACTAGTTACAAAACTATTAAAAAATAATGCGCAACTTGAAAAAATTATAACATACACGATCTTTTAATTCAATAATTTAATTACGAAGTTTAAAGACAAAAACTTATTCAAAATGGACACTTATATCGGGTGTGAATAAATTGTGCCAAAAGTTACAAGTGGCGAGAGTCCTTGTTAAATTTTGAATCGAAGATCACAACATTAAAATATTGTAGCATGCTCCATGCGTGATTCTACTGTTCTTGAAATTCAGGCTTTCAGTCCACAAATAAGCGTTATTGTTCGATATCTGTTGAAAGAAATATGTAACATACATTCACGCAAAACAGAGAATGGTCCTTTCAAGTCTCCTGAATATATACAAAGCGTAATATAACATTTTAACATTTTGATTCAGACCCAAACGAAGAATATCGCTATGTGTGAGTATTGCGTCAATTTATACACATACTGTATATAATGCAAAGTGGGACTGTCGCAGTCGTTTAAAAATTGATTTTATTACATAAATCAGAAACAAATTTTTATTTATTTAGGATTTAAATTGTAGTTATGTAAATAATATTCTGCACGAGTTTTTGCCCTTTATGTGACAACTTTGAAACACTTGGAGTATATTTGTAAGTGTTTATATTTGCTTTATATAAGCATTGTCTTGCAAATTATAGGGTTGATTTTCTGATTAGTCCAAAATTGACTTAAACTTCTCGGTCAGTTTCTTTTCCACAAGTTAGATGTCACTTTTCGATTGTTCGTTATTCGTAACTTAGCACTTCCATTTTCATTCGCTCTTCAGATAACATACTTCGTGGCTTTATTTTTTTCATTTAAACCTGTAGACGGATTGCCTAAAATAATGCTTACCTCCATTTTCATACTTACTTCTATATAATTTTGCTGTTATGTTCTAATGCACTCACATTTCTAGACATTATAAAAACATTATATAGACCAGCACTGCGGACAGGCATAAAAATTTGGGTTTAACTATGCGTCCTTAAGGAATCTACTATTCTGAAACCTTTATATTTTGTTGTTAATTCTTTGGAATATATTTCTCTTCTTCTCCTCATCGGTTAACTAGCGAACTTACATACCAGTGTTTATGATTTAAAATGCATGGTGTGTATCTTACTCGTGATGTTGAATACGATTACTTTCTAGAAAGACCTAATATATATGTTAATCTTCAGCCATAAGATACAATATACTGTATCCGATTTATACTCAAGTTAGCACATAGAAATATTTATGGATCCTACTTACTATCACGCATAAATTTTCACGTTCCTTGGCAGTCTGTCCACTTCTCCACAATTTTTGCTTTAACAACGCCTACAACTAATACATTGCGAAATACACCAATAAACTGAATGCTTATTTTATTGATATTTTTGTTGCTAATGGTCAAAGGATTTAATATTTCTGGTTTTGATTGTATGGCTATTATTTGTTTCGTTACATTATATTTACTTAATTTTATATTATATTTGCACAATAAAAAGATGATTGGATTAAATACCATTTTCAAATTATTTTTCTCGTTATCGTCGAAATACTGTTATGCTTCTTTTTCTCTTCTTCAAAAATTGTTCAACAATAACAGTTCCCAAAGCAATGCAGTCTTATAGGGCTTATTGTACATTCCTTTAATGTTACCAACTGCACCCAATTATGTTGTTGCAAGTTCCCCATCCAACTAAAAACTTCTTCTCAGCAAAGAAAGGTTTTAGAGTTTGTCTAATAAGTGGAAACCACTCGGGGCTAGCTGTGACATACCTGAAATTTTGATTGATCCACTTTGATTCGAAGAACTTGACTGGAATCCGTTGGTGTGATGAAGGAAAATTTTTTATAGACTATTCCAGGTCGTTTTTCAGAAACTGGCTTTTTCAGATTGTCTAGTGGAGGAGCAAAATCCATTAACATTTGACTCTTTATAAGATTGTGTGCGAAAATTATCTCCTCTGAATTCTAAAAAATCATATCGGTTACCCTTTATCCATCAATAAAAACGTCGTATCTTTCTTTGGGAAAGGACTATGAATCATTAGTGCTCCCTATTGAGATTGTCATTTAAATTCCGGAATAAATTAGCGAAGACAAGTTTTGTTAACCGTAAGTAATCTCCCCAAAAATTAACTTAGTTCTTGTTAAACTCTTTCGAATGATTGATTGATGTTCGTATTCTTTCAAATTCCCGATTAGAATTCCAGATGTGTGCGTTCCACCTTGCTGACAACTTGGACTTGTTCAATTTTATGCGTAAAATACGATATACGCGCTTGGTCGATATGCTTACGATGCTATTTTCTTGACGGCAATTCTTCGGTCATGACGTCCTTGACGACAATTTTTCGGTCATTCAAAACAGTATCATTAATGTTATTGACAATTCTCGGAATTGATGCAGTGTTTGGTCCTAGTTACACATCATCTTCGATACTCGTAACACCATCCAAATCAGCAACAAATTGTGCTTTTAAAGGGGTATTGTCACCAAAAGTTTTTTGCATGTTAGTCAAAATTTAAACTGCGTTTGGTTCCTTAAAAAATACATTTTGGTTTACTCAATGCACTGCGTGTTTATGCATTTCAGAATTTTTCAAATAGACATTTTATTCGCACTACTATAACTTTCAAATAAATTGTTGGGTATTAATCAAATTTATTCTGCCACCATAAAAAAGATGACAGAATTAGTTTTTCTAAAGGTGGTGATAGTAGCTAAGTATCACTTCCAGTCAAATTATTCTCGTATGTATTAGAACTACTTTGAATAAGTTGACCCCGTAATTAGCTTCCGTTAAATAATAAAGTGTTGTGTTGTTATTATTGTCATATCATGATGAATGACGCATATCCAGCAACTACCAACGACAATTAGTTCATTTCTATTTTATTAACTTCCAAAGTTATTGTTTGGAATTTTATCATCGACCTAACAAATTGATTCTTATGACACAATTACATTACATTGTAAAAAAATTAAATTAATACTTATTCTTTGATAATATCTAAACAACATGTAAAGTCGTGAGAGAATTTTTTTATGTTTTCTTATTACTAATATAAACAAATGATAATACCCCTATTGGTCCCGTAATTTTTATAGACATAATATAATACACTATTATTATTTAGAATTATAATTGGAAAAATAACAAAATTTGAAAGTTGTTCCTAAATTGTTATTGGATATAATGACAGAATTAAACATAATAAACTTCGAATCAATTATTTTCTTAGTATTCATATAACAATAGAAAAAAATTAGTTTATAGTATAGTATAGGTATAGTTTTTAATACATTTTATAATTTTATCGAATTCAGCTAATAGAGTACAACGAAATAAATGTATATAATAGTATACGACTTCATAAATTACATTATTAATACATGCCTAAGTAAATATCTTAATAATTAAACTAAAACTCCTATAGACTTTTTCAGATTATCAATTGTTTTGGAAATAATTTAAGAAATCAAGTGATTATTTAATTATTTAATGGCAAAAAATTTTAATAAGTAACTGAAATTAAAAAGATAACTTGAATATTAATGTGCAAAGATTAGTATATTTTAACTACTTGAAAGAATAAATGAAATTGTGGCCAATACTTGCAAACATTAAAATCATAGTTTAATATAACTTTATATTTTGAATGGTTTTATGCAAGAATTAGATAAATGTAATTTATAATTTTTATTAAATAATACAAAATTATGAGGATAATATTGATTTGACTTGGATTTTCTTAGACAGTAATAAAAATAAGAGATGACAAAACAAAACTTTATCTTTCAATATAATACCGTTCCTGTATTAAGCATTTGTTCCCCTGCTGGGGCAAAAAAGTCTTGGATGCATCCGTAGTCAAATGCACACCATCTTTATCACTTTGTCATCCGATTGGGGTTTCTTTCTCCTCAAGGCCGGCTTAGGTGATTCGAAAGATGGTAGTCGTAGAGTGATAAATCTGGACTATATGGTGGGTAACGTAATAAAATAACACTTCCCATTGCAACTGTTCAAACTTGTTTCAAACGAGCAACATGTGAAAGGGCATTATTGTGGAGAAGAATGACGCCTTTTCTCAATACTTTCCGTCTTACAAAGTATTCAGCATTGACGGACTTCTAGTCAGCTAGAAAATCTACCAGAATTGGTTCTCGAATATCCCAGAATATTTGACGGAGTGGTTTTGAATTTACTTGCCAATGGAGATTTGATTAGTGTCATTCTATGCTAGAGTGTTTAATTTCTGCAATATAATGGTGCATCTAAGGTTTATTTTATTATTATAATGAGGTTGATTTTTTAACCCGTATAATTATACGGGTTAAAAAATCAACTTCATTTTGAAGACAATAAAGAAGTTATATATAAGGGTTATCAGATCGAGAGGTCGATGAATCGTTTTTCACCGTTGTCGCCCTTCCTTCTCCTGATGGTATCTGTCCGCCGCTTCTCCTTCTTTTATGAGGAGAGACACCAGCAGCTTATCCTTATTATCTTATTATATTATCTTATTAGTGCTGTCCTCTTTCTTCAGTCTCACTAATTACTGATCGGCCTTCGTATATTATTCAATATCTAAATTATTAATTTAGCGTGATAAATAATCTCGAATATTAAAGCAAAAACCAAAAATTGCAGCTGAATTTTATCTTTGAATTTTAAAATTTAAAAATTGTATAATTATATTTAGTCATAATATATTTTGTATTGAAATACTATTTACAAAATTAATTTTATTCAAGTTTATTATTATTTCAGATTTTCCTTCTATATTTAGGCACTTTCGCTTGTGCCAAACCCAGTTATCCAATACACCCAGGTGTGGGTGCTATTTATAAGGGACCCAATTCGGAAACAATTATAAAAGGGCCAGATGGTAGTGTCATTACTTCAGAGGCAGATGGTGGTGCTGTTGCTGTAGAGGGTCATAATGTAGTTGCCGAAGTAGCTGCTATACCTGTTGCAACAGTGGCTCAACCAGTAATATCACATAAAGTTATAGAACAATCCGCAGCCGCTGCTGCAGCATCAGCAGCTGCTGCATCTCAAACCATATCTCTCTCTCAGTCACCTATAGTTGTACCAGAATCAGCAGTTGCCGTAGAACCAGCTGTTGTAGCAGAACCAGTACTGGTTGCAAAAGGAGTAGATACAGCTATATTAGATGGTCCATCCGGATCTATTCAACGACATGGCGAAAATGCCATTATATCAGGTCCAGCATCTACTACAATTAGAGAAGGAAATGTGATAGCTTCAATACCTAAAGCTGAAGTAAATACAATTGTCGTTCAACCGGTAAAAGCATTGGTAGCGCCACAAACGGCAGTAGTTAATAGTGGTTTAATTACGGCACCCGTAGTAGATTCTAATGGCGCCATTGTAGCCGCACAGTTGGCAAATGTAGCCGAAGCAAACGCACACTTGGCAGATATAAATCTAATAAATGAAGCAAATATTGCTGCAAAAATATCAGCAGCGAATAGGCAGCAATTAGCGGCAGAGATTGATGCTGCAAATGCAGTTTCGTTAGCTAATGAAATAAATTCTCAAGCAGCTAGAGCGGAAGCGAATAGAGCCGCTTTATTAAATGCTAATGCTATTAACTCTGCTAAATTGGCCCATTCTCAAGAAGCTATAGCACGAGCAAATTTAGAGGCCCAAGCTTTAGCACAAGCAAATTTGGAAGCTCAACTGGCCCATACAGCTGTTCCTCAAGTAGCACTGACAGATATTAATACATTTAATGCTGCAGCTGTGGCGGCGCATTCACAAGATGCTTTAGCAGCAAAAGCAAGTCTTGGAGTACCACTCGTTCAAACTGTAGCCCCTCATGTAACAGTAGCTGACATAAGTGCCATAAATTCAGCAGCTATAGCACACTCACAAGATACCATAGCCAGAGCTAATCTAGAAGCACAATTAGTAGCAGAGCGGAATGCCATTGCATCTCAAGTAGCATCACATAATGCAATAGCAGGCTTAAATCCTATTATAACACAGGGAAATCAAATAATTTCCGATGCTATTATTTCCAGCACGCCAGCACCTGTAGTAGAAGTAACACCCGTTTCTGGAACCACGCCCATTTTTTCTTCAACAGTTAAACCTCTTTTCGTTCCAGAAAGAGCTAAGACAATAATTTCTTCGACCGTTGCTCCCACCTCCGGTTATATAGTTAATTCTTCACCTGCTCAAAATATTATACTTTCTTCCACACTTAAACCTGTTTCGGGTATTATAGGTGGTGTAGATAGAGTGTCCGTCGTAGGCAATCCTGCAGGAATAGTAGCGCCTGTTTCAACACTAGACGGTGAACAAGTATTATACCAAAGTAGCAGATCATCGACTAGCCAAGCAGAATCTCATTCTAGCTCATCTTCTCAAAGTAGTTCTGTAAATGTTCTTAACGGTGGAATTGGTGGAGTCGCCGGTGTGGTAAGAGCTCCTTTTATTGGTGCTCCAGTTGGCGTATCATCCAGCGATTATGCGCAATGGCAAGAAAGTTTTGCTAAAAGTGGTCATGCTGCTGGTGAATCTGTACTAGCTACTAAAGTTCATAGGGGCATAATACATTAATCGTTTCTAACAACTAGTCATCCTATACTAACTCTATTTATAAAAATGTGTTAAATATTTACTTATGTGTTACAATAATAGTTTTAATATGCAAATTAAAATATTTTATTAGTAAGATGCGTGCTTTTATTTATGTTCAAAATTATCTTATTGTTGAAAAGGGCAAATAAAGAATAATAAAAATTTCCTAAGTTTTCTAAAATTAAATTATAAATTCTTCAACTAATATTATTCTCATTAATTTTCACAGTAAACATTTTTTCCCTCTTATTTATTCTAATTAAGACCGTAAGGACACTAATTGAAAATATTTAAAAAATGAAATTCTTTTTAAAAGGTAGATTCTTTTTTGTGTTTATACAAACAACATTTCCAGTATAATACAATATTAGTTTTTCTTAAGTACTTGCATATAGAATTTTTCCAATGGTAAGCAGATAATACATAATTTTATTATATATATTATATATATATATATATATATATATATATATATATATTAATTATGTTTTAAAAATAAAATAAAAAAATAAATGGAGTAAAAATTAATATCAGATTTATGGCTACACATACGAACTCTGTATTGGTAATTGGGATATCAAGACATTAGAACTTTAAAAAATGTATTAGAGAAAAAAGGCTCAAAAAAGTAACTAATGAATAATTAATTACATATTACAGATTACCACTAAATTCTGTTGATGATATAGTAAACGAAACATGACTAAATTCAATACATTCACTTTCCCACTGAAATCAGAATCCTGAGGGGTTGGGGAAAATAACGCTGTGGACAAACCAAAAGCACATATCACCTAAAAATTTCTTAGAAAGATGTCTGGGGGATAAAATTAAAATAATAATATAAGCTTTAATGGTATGGTATTGAAATTTACTCCAAAACTAAGCAAAGCAGAGTTCTTCAGTTTACAAAAATTATCGAATGTGATGCATGTCTTGCAACATGCACACCTGTACTAAAAATTATGAAAGTATTAGAAATAAAAATTTGCTATGAAGCAAAGCTATTTGCAGATGTAGATGCTGAATGATAGAAGAATGCCGAGAGTCGATCTCTATATGAATTACAATTGGCTAGAATGTCCTATAGGCACAAAAATAGATGAGCACGATTTATTTGAAAAGGTAGAAGGCATACGATATGATCATGGAAATGTTGATTGAATGTTAATAACTAAAATCTATACATAAACATAAAAGAACGAACTACAAATCTAAAGAATGAACTACGATGGAGTCGATATTTATGTGGTAGAATTTTAATTAAAAATTGCCTCAAAATTTTTGAGGAACTGCTATTTTGTCATTACATTAGCTAAAAGTTTTTTCTAGTACAGCTGGTATACAGTCTCATGAAAATTTAGTTTTGTTTTTCTTTTTGTGTTTATAAATAAAATAATAGCTGTGAATAACTTCCATAAGACATAAGTATTCGTTTAGAAGGCCACATTTACAGTTACCTCCATATTAGTTTTTGTCTGGTCACGTACCCTCTAACAAGTTAATTACTTTAGTTTCAAATGTTTATTTAGTTACTGATTCATTAATTTTGGCAGTCTTTAAAATTTAAATCAGCTTTTTCGATTGATTTTATTATATAGTTGCCACTTAAATTGTAGCTGCGCTTAGGAAATCTAGTGGTACCTTACCCCTATTTGTTTCTTCCGCTCTTTACACTACTGACCTTCGGACGTCCATTTAATTTTGTAATATTTCCTCCTGTGCTTCATATATTAGAAACGAACGTTATTTTTCAAAGTCTATATTGATTGTATCGATAATATCAGTTGAATCCTTATCTTAAGCAATATAACGTTAACCATTTTTATTTATTCGTATAAAGACTATTTCAATCATATATAGTAGGGTAGCCATTTATATTTCGGGAACTGGCAACACAGTTAGTGTTGCCTCCGATTTGATATCATTTTTAACAATATATTTACCATGACAGTTTTATTATTCGGTCGGTATTTCTATTGGTGACAGTAACTAGAAAATTTTATGTTAGCGAAAAAATGGAATTAACTCGCGAACATTTTCGTGCAATTATTTTTCATAACTTTCGGCGTGGATTATCTCAACAAGAATGAATCGAGGAGCTGAATTCTTTACAAGGTGATGAAGCACCATCGAAAACTACAGTATATCGTTGGTATAGTGAATTCAAACTCGGACGGCGTTCTTTGGGCGATGAATATCGTGAAGGTCGTCCCATAAATGTTGTTGTGTCGGAAAACATTAATGCAGTGTCTGAATTAATAAAGCAAGACCGTCATGTGACATACCGTGAAATCGAGGCATGTCTAGGTATTAGTAACGCCAGCGTGCGTAAAATCCTGTATAAACATTTAGCCTTTTGATAATAAAAATTTCTTTTTGTTTGCTATTCCCGAAATAAAGGTGTCCCAAAATTAACGCAAGATTTGAATTAAGTAAAAAACACAGTTTTGAGTTTTTTGATTTTTATTTTTTTTATTGAATCATAAAGTACATAGGATAGGGTTATTTATGGAATAACACATCGGGCAAATGGCCTCCACGGCTTTGCATGCACATACGCACGCGTCTGTAGAAATTTTTCATGACCATTATGCATAAATGTGGCTGAATTTCGTTGATGCAGCGTTGAATCTCCTCCTTCTTGTTGAAACCACATATTGGCCACATCAATATCATCCAATTTCGAGAGAAAGAACTGTGTTATCATGTCACGATATCGGGCATCAGTAACAGTCACTGAGTGACCAGCCTCATTTTCAAAAAGGTATTGTCCAACTATGCCTCCAGTTCAAAATCCACACCAAACAGTGACACGTTATGGATGCATTTGTTTTTCGATAATCACATGTGGGTTCTCAGAACCCCAAAAGCGGCCATTTTGGCGATTAACAAAGCCATCAAGGCGAAAATGTGCTTCATGGCTTAGGATGATTTTGCTCGAAAATTCGGCATCCATTTGTTGATGTTCGAATAATCCATTCAACGAACACTCTTCGCTGTGCATGGCGATTAGGCTTCAGTTGTTGTGTTAATTGAATTTTGTAAGACACAGAGACACAGATCTTTAGTGAGTATACGCTGTAGAGAGCTTCTTGAAATTGAGGTTCCTGGCTTGTCATCGACACTCTCACGCACTGCTTCGATATCGACATTTGAACGGCTTGTTTTTGGACGACCAGTGTGTTTGGCGTCTCCAACGGATCCAGTCTCCCTGAATTTTTCAATTAATCTCTTCACAGTTGACGAAGTTAAAACACTATTCCGACCATATTTTGTATGAAGTTTTCGACCTGCGGCTGCCAAGCTTTCATTATTTTTGAAATATTGTTCAATAATGAAGACACATTGTTTTATCGTGTAACACTCCATTTTTACTAACCCTAAACTGTCAGCTGTCGAATTGTTTTTTTCTAGGGTTGCCAAAACTTTACTACACAAATGGCGACAAATTGAAATCTTTCGCTAATTTTGGGATACCCATTACTTATAACAGCGCATTATACGAGTTAGAATAATATATAAAACCTGACTTTTTATATGCACATATACATTTATTATAGATCTAGTTTATATTTCTGCGTTTATGTGTTTTAACATATAAGAATTCGTATAAATTTGTATTTAATTAATAATACCAATTAAAAATACACATTTGCGCATCTACGGCTCAGGTTACCTGAATCTGATTTACATTATCATTAGTTTATCGATCTTTTACACCAGGGTATGCCATAAAAGTACATGCTGCCTATTTAATCAAATTAAAACATCTTGAAATGAACTGTACATTTTATTCTAAATATAATTTTAGTTTAAAAATATTATGTTCTTTAATATAAATTATCTCTTCGAAGACAAAGGACAGAATAATAATAATATGTTATAATCGATATAGTTTTGAAAGATCGATCGACGAAAAGAGTAACATTATGTTGAGATATAAACCACGCACACGTAAACACTTACTAGATTAGAATGTGATAAATAATAGATATTATGTTCATGTATAAATTTAAATTCTTCAATTCTATATACACATATTTTGTTTAGTTATTAGAATACAACTACTATAAATATGCTTATAAAAGAACATATAACTTTCTTTTATATGTAGTAAATAATATGTAGAAATAAAGATTCTATTATCATGCAAACGATAGTAAAACCTTGTTTTTACGATATTGACTGATTTAAGCATTCAACTAATATTCGTATTTGATATGCATATTGGTGTAACAGACCAATAGTACAATTTCTACATTGTAACGAAATGTCACTGTTGTGAGAAAAGATATCAGCACGATTTAGAGAAAATAAATAAATGTATTTTAACTGAATTTACAATTCAGGTCCAAGTACTCGTATTGTCGAAATGAATTAAAGACTTACGTACAGTCATATGCACGAAAATAGCAGTGCTCTTAAATTTGTCGAAATTTATTCATTAAATAAAAGAAATTCAAGTTTATTGAACTCTTTATTCCAATATGTTACATAACTGTAACAATAAATAAATAGGTTTGTTAATACCAAAACAGAAAATAAACCTATTTATATTCTAGGACAAACAAAATAATTGTGCATTAAGATAGCAGTCATGCCAAAATACAAACCAAATGTCACTTAGTTAATTGGATTGAAACACTTAATATTTTGTTCCTTGACCTTTATTGTTTATCACCTCTTGACACCTATGGGGTAACGAGTTCACCAGTTGCTTATATGTCTCTGCTGAAATTGATTGCCATTCGGCTTGGCATATTTTCCACAGATCGTCAATATTTTGCGGCTTAGCAGCAGATACAGTCTTTTTCAACTCCACCCATAAATTTTCAATGGAGTTTCAGTCTGGTGATTGTGTAAACCAACAAAAAAGTGGAATGCTATTATCTCGAAACCATGTTTTCGCTTTACGAGGAACATGCTACGGATCGTTGTCCTGCATTTACAACCACCTTAGTGGCATTTCTTCTTCTGCATATCTGAATAGCAGTTTGTAATATGTTCACATAGACGTCACCATTTATTATGCCTTTTATCTTGTGTATGTGCTATACCACGAAAAACACACAGCATGATGCTTAAGCCTCCGAATTTTATAACCTCCTTAGTGGATTTTCTTCTTCTGTATATGGTAGAAGAACAGTTTGTAATATGTTCACATAGACATCAGCAGTCAATATGTCTTCTATCTTGTGTAAAGGGCCTACGCCATACCACGTCTCATTGTACGTGTTCATGAGCAAACGACAATCTACTGTGTATTTGCCTTTTATTTAAAAATAGTACCTTCCTAGGTCTTCTTGCACGCAACTTTCCTTGAATCAATCTTCGTTTAATAGTAGAGATACCTATACGAAGGTGTAACTCACTCTTGCAGTTGAACTTATAAACGGTGTCTTCCTTGCACAAATTATAATGTTTATGTCTTCTCTAAGACTAGTTTTCCCTTTTCCATCATATTTTCTTTCACTTTTCTCGAGTTCTTAACGTTTGTCATCATTTTCGCAGAACATAAGAACGTATTTTGTCTAAACTTGTATCTTTTGCCTCTATTAACTAGATCGTGTGTAATTGTTCTTTTTTCCGACGCACAATGCTTTGCTTGGCCTATATTACAACAGAAATGGTTGATATTGTTGAATTATCCTGCAACAGACAGAACTTTATACGTCTGCGTTTACTGCCACCAGCTATGTTACTACTATTTTAATGAATTGACAAATAACAGTGCATCACTGGAAAACTCAGTAATTCCCCTTCATATTCGGTACTTTATCGGAAACTATATATATTCAGGGATTTTAAATAATATCAATGAAACTGCATCAGAATTGTCCGTTGTAAATGTTATTTAGTATTAATTTAGGACTGCCATTTTCGTACACATGATTGTACATCTACATGATTTATTAGATACGTCGTAGAAAGCGAGGTGGCACTGATCTGAAACTCGAAACGATCGAAAATTAGTTACGAGATCTCTAGATATATCTTCTTAAAGTTAATATAATATTACGACAATTTACATTTTTTTACGTCAGTAACATGTCAATATTTTTCATATGATATTGAATTTGAAACGTTATATCCAAGCGAAATAACAGGTATAATCGAGATATTCAAAGTTTTTAAAGTACTTTCTCATTTGGAATTTAAAGATTTTTGATATAGAAAACACTTAAACTAATTTTGATCTTTATGGTAGGAAAGAGATATCTCGTATAATAGATAGTTTTATGTACTTACCATAAGAAACTCGGGAACACAAATACATAAGCTTCAATTTCTAAGATTATAATTTTAATTTCATGTTATTATACCACATATTTATTCATGAATATTTAAGCATTCTTATACATAGTTAATGAGTAACAAATTAATTTAATTATTGAATTGAGTTGGAATAAATATTTATTTTGAAATTTAAATACATAATGCAGAAATTTTTTCAAGAACTTTTGCATACGTTGTAAAAAGTGGTTAAAATTAGAATTGTTAACGGTATTTGAAGTAATCAAAGCAAATTAGAAGTCTCAACTTTCACGATTTCTGTTTTTTCTTTAATTTAATAGTGTATTGTTCTTTACATTAATGTCCCATAATATGTATATTACTAGAATTTTCAGTTTACCCTAAAGAAGATAGATTATAGTCTAAATGTTATAAATAATAAAAATTAAATATTTAACTTTTAAATAATTGTAATTCCAGTGCTAAGATATCGTCTTATATTCTTCTAAAAATACAAAATTAATAATGAGGAGTTTCTCAAATATAAATATGTATAATATACTATTCAAAATATAGTTATTTAGTTAATTTAAATTTCCTGTATCGACGAGCTTTACTAGACGTATGGAACAAAATAAGCATATTCTGATTTTATATTTTCATTGAATGATTTAATTTCTCTCTTATCTACAGGGCTGTAGATATCTTGATTTTTTGCGTTTGGTTTATACCAGACAGTTTTATTGCTCTGAAAATCCTGTTCGAAAACCTTTATTTCCCTGTTGCAATTGTTTTTCATCAGTATAGATTAATTTTGTTATTGATTTTTATACAAATAAATTATTTATGGTTTCAGGAATTTGGTTTCATCTGCTAAATGTATTCTATTTATTTTATCTCATATCAGTGTCGTCAGACTTAAGTAAGCAATCAAAGGTATTGCTTTGGGATATGCCTATTTTGATTCTTTAGGTATCTGTGTATTCCACCTTCTAATAGGCAGCAAATTATCACATAAAACTTTTACTTTAATAGAAATTATGAAAAAAGCGCTTTTTCAATTTATACAGGAAATTAACATACCACATCTGATCAAAGGTCAGATTGATGTTGAAAAACTGCAGAGAAGTACTTTTTATCCACACCCATTTGTTCACTTCATTCATCCATTATTTGTTTAACTATAACACTGAACGTTAGGATAGCCCAGTGGTAAAAACATTATATATAGAATTAGTTGATTGGAGAATCCGACTCTTACGATGAGGAAGGATTAGTAAGAAAGATATGGAACACTTTAACATACTCTTACTTCTATGCTCGCGACTACTATAATTTACTTGGATCCAATTATTTCAGATGAAGTTCTTCAAATACTTTGTAAAGTACAGGTAACAGGCTATAGGTCTATATAACTTTAATTCATTCAGCTTTTTCTGGATTTTAACGACACAACTATCTCGATAATTTTTTGCGCAATATAGTCTTAAATCAAAGTTACCTGGCTTTTTTTCTTCTTATTGTTTTACTCCATATCCACTAACTTCTTTTTATTAAGTCCATATAGTACGATACTTTAACGCAGGTATGGGCAACCTGTAACATATTGTGGGCCAAACTTTAATGTGCAAATACGTTCGAGGGCCACGTTTAAAACTAGTGCATTTTAAAGTAGAGTTCATAATTTTTAGCGATAGATATCAGACATGAAATAATACAATGGAACAATACAATGGCGCGGGCCGGTGGTTGTCCACATATGCTCTAACGTAACTTTGCATATACTTTTTCTTTGTTGGTACATTCCCATTACCAAAGATCATTTTTTAATGACGTTGCGTGTCAAAGAGAATTGTTTGTAAATTTGTACAAAAATCGTTTTATTTACTGACAAAAGAAAATGAAATGTCAAGTAGAAAAAAAGGAGCATTTTCGACTTATCCTTTTGTTTTTCAAAAGAGGATTTAATGCACTGGAAGCCGCTACAATCATTTATGCCGTTTATGGAGAAAACATAAATTAGGGAGAACACAGTACCGAAAAGGTTTTCTCGATTTAAATAGAGCCATTTTGACGTAAACAATTTTCAAGGTTCAGAAAGTCAATCAGACTTTGAAGAAAATCGTCTGAATGCTTTAATTCACACCGTTCAACTCTTAGCCATCGTAAAGAATTGTAACCAATTAACTATAATTAAAAAATGTATATACCTTAATTTCGCTTAAGACGTTGCAATCATACGCATCGACATGATAAATAATTTTTCTAGAAAATACTGTATATTTTTCCAGTGACTTTCGCGTATTATTTTTTTTTAATTTCTATCTATTACGTTAATAAATTTTCCAAATACGGATTACTCATCATCTTTAGTACATGATGAACTTGTTTATTTACTAAACACCGAGTTTACTTTCATCTAAATGGTAATAATAATTGAAAACGTAAATACTTTTTGAAGGTTCGATAAATGGTAGATTTATGGTAAACCACAAAATATTAACTTATTTGCTAGAATATTTTTCTTATTGCAACGATGTAATGACGTTTTATACTAGAAATAGAATCCTTGAGAAGTAGAACATGTCCAGTGCACAAGCGGAACTAAAGAATGTCTTTCTTCGATTACTTACATAGATTTCAATCACAAATTATTTTCAAACAAGGTCAATGTTAAAATCAATAAAGATGTAACAAAATTCGAAGAAAGTTGGAACGTTCTTTGTATGTAATAAATATTTTTAACAAAATAATATCTAGGAGTAAGGAATATTTCAAATACTTTTGAAATATGTAAAAGTATATCAACTTGGGTTGGGTGTAACGTAAATAAATAATGCATACTTTAAGTAATAAATAATTTGCAATATTCAAGAACAGTATTCCTACACATTTTATTTATAACATTATCGCATTGTTAATATAAATATACATAAATGTGAAAATATGCAAGTTGTGACTCATGATGTTATACATATGCATATGTCATTAGAAACTCAGCTCCGGTTATGCATCCACACTAGAATAATTAATATTAAAAATTAGATTTGATATTAATAGTAATATCAATTTGCTAATATGTTATCTCTCTATATTGCTTTGTTTAATTTAAATTTTCAGGTACATACATACATAGATTGTTGGTTTTACTATGAATTTCTTTTATTAAACCGTCAAATATTTGAATTTTCTAGTCACTAAGTGATAATTACATACTATTGTGTCAATCTTATTAGTAAATATTACGAAAAATTGGGACAATAATTTTAAAAAGGAATTTTAACAAAAATGTATAATTTACTATTGAAAAGATAAAAGATTATTATGTACAGCTTTTGCTTCATATTTAGGACACAGTTCATACAATTTTGTTCCGTGACAAGATATATTTAAAATGTCATATTCCCTTGATTTTACATTGCTATAGGCTTCGCTCGCTATTTTTAATAAAAATATTTTCATTGTTTTTAAAAATGCTACAACTTTATACACATATAGAAAGAATATTGTTAAAATAAGAAGTTGTCGAAAAGGTTGCTTTAATACGTAACAGGTGGCGCAAAACTAATGTCATAATTTGAATTGGCTGCCATTTTTGCAGATGACGCCAAATTTCACTGTGCTTTGACATTTATGATGTAGATATATAGAGAATTAGTTGTCAACAACTTATTTGATAAATTTTCAGTCTGTTGTTTTAGCGCAGCGTGAATTTCGTCGTCGTTTTCCTCATCGTGTTCCATGTGCTTGAACAATTAAGCGTTTGGCTGAGCGCCTCATGCAAACTGGGTCCACTACAGATGTCGCAAGAAGTGGCCGGCCTCGTATTGCTCGTTCGATCGAGTACATCGCTTCTGTTGCCGACGACGTCAGAAAGAATCCACAAACATCAACGAGACGACGATGCACACAATTAAGCATCAGCAGACGTTCGTTGCAACGAATTTTGGTGAAAGATACAAAGTGCAAACTGTTCACGAATTGATGCCCGCTGATCGTCGGACAAGGTTAACTTACTGCCATACTCTGTTACACTTGGTGCAAGAAGAGGATGATTTCGTATCAAAAATCATAATGAGTGACGAAGCCCATTTCCACTTAAGTGGTTATGTTAACAAACAAAATTTGCGTTTCTGGGGCACAGAGAATCCACATGAAATGCATGAAGAGCCATTGCATTGCCCCTGTTAGGTGCGGTATTTGCCGTGAAAAAGTGATTGGCCCTTAACTTTTTGAAGACGCCGATGGCACCACCGTAACCGTAAATGGCGAGCGTTACAGACAGATGCTAAATGACTTTTTTGCCGCAAGTTGCTGCATTAGGTCTCGATCATTGTTGGTTTCAACAAAGACAGCTCGGGCAACAATTGAGATTTTGAGACACCAATTTCCAGGTCGAGTGATCTCCCGTTTTGGAGATTTGAACTGGCCGTCCAGATCGCCAGATCTAACAGCATCAAACTTTTTTCTTTGGGGCTTTTTAAAATCTCGCATTTACCACAACAAACCACGAACCTTGCAAGTCTTGGAAGCTAACATTGAAGAAGGAATGGCCAATTTAGAGCTAGATGATTTGCGAGCAACAATTCAAAATGCCGTAAAACGAGTGCAATTATGCATCAACTCGGGAGTTACCGCGCCACCCATTATAATATCTACGATCTGTCAAGGAAGGCCGTATGTTATTAAAAGAAAAAACTACATGTGTAAACTATTATAATAGCGCTAATACGCCAAATTAATATACTGTTCAGTCACCGTTTTTTTGATCATTGTTCGACAACTGCGTGCCATACTTCCTACTAACTGAACAGCATATTTTGTTCACAAAGCTGACCACATTATTCTAATGCGTTCCAGTTTTTACGTTTTTTTTCCTGGACATTATATTTCATAATAGACCAGACATTTTCATTTGGATTAGCATCAGATAATTGTGACCGCCAATCAAATTTCCCGATATTATTTTCACTTTTCCAATTATTACAAAGTCAACACCAAATCGACACCATGTGTATTGATTTTGTAATAATTATTCGTAACTATTTTTTAATTTGTAATAATTATTTTCTTGAAGCAACTAGTCCTGGTTTTTGTTCTGATACCATTTCTTTATCAGATGACAAGACTTTTTTTTGCAAATTTTAACTATTCATTTGTCAATTAGAATGCCAGTAAATAAGTAAAAACTATCAAATCCATATTTTAAGAAACAACGCCACTTCTTCGACATAGTTGATCATGTTTATTGGCTGGAGTAGATCGGGCGGGATTAAAAGAAGTTTGTGCCAAAACAAAAACTTAATCGGTGAAAATAACGTTACTCTAATGCTACCAAATGATACTTTTTACAAAGTATTTCTCGAACAGTAGAGCTTTTTTTAATGTATTTCACTATTTAAAAGAACAAGCAAGTAATCTCTTTACTTTTACTTGTACTTAACGTAAAGTTAATTTTTAGAAAATAATTCTATAATCGTTTGTCTTGAGTACAGTGAAACACGGCTTTGAAATACTTACTGAAAACGGCGCCCATCGTTAAATATGTTTATTCCAACAGCAAATAATTGATGATTAAATTTATAATGCTTAATACAGATTGAACTTCGGCAACTGTTCTTCTGAAAAAGATTCCTCTAATGTTTTCTGAGAAATATTTACGTCGATTACGTTCTTTTTTGGTGGACGATATTACACAATCATTTAATATCATATAATGCAGAACGAAAAATCTTTTTGAATTGATTTTTAGTATCAATTTGTCATAAAACTTTATATATATTATGTGACCAAAAGAAATTAATCGCCCAGTACAAATATATATTTTTAGATCAAATTTTGTACAAATGTTTATTGTGTTGTTATAGAGAAAATTTAATGAGTTGCTGCTTCACGTAAACGAATATATTTTGCTATGTAGATGATGTATGGCCTTCTGTGGAAGCTCATTCTAAACGACTTGTAGGGTAATATGTAGCTGTTGTAGGGTTAGGAAGCATACCAACTCTTCCACTTATTATATACCAGACATGTTCTATGAGCGATAGATATGATGACCGCACAAGACATTTGAGAATATTAATGTTAGCTTCTTGCAGGCATCGTAATGCAATGACTGCAATATAAGGGCGTATTGCAGTATTGTATTGTTAGAATATGACATCATTTGGCCCTTTGGTATATGGTAAAGTGAATGTTTTCAGATTTTCGTAAATATACCTTTGAGCATTTAAATGACTTCGAAGGAATAGTAAAGGAATCCTATTTCCTATGCTAATTCCAGCACAACCATCAATCCTCTAGTAAGTGCAGTTTCACCTTCTATGGAAAAATTAAAAAACTGCCTTTCTCTCCTTCGACGTCATCTATGACAATTATAGAGCCACAAACAAAAACTAAATTTGTTTGAAAGGAAACCGACATTGTTCCACTCTTCATTCTAATATTCCCGTATGTTACACTATTATAATCTAAGAGCAAGATGCCGACTAGTGAGATGCAGTATTAATCTTGGAATTTCTTATCTTGAAGTATTATGCTGATTTCTAGTAATCTTAGTGCCCTTCCCGTTCGGTGGTCGTCCAGATACTCCTACAATGTGTGGTCAAGAGCCTCTTCTGCTATGTTACCTACCTTCTCGAGATCAATTTCTCCAATCAAAAAATAATTGTAACAATTTTTCTTTGCTTCCGTATCTTACTTTTGTTAGTGGGAAATTAAGCAAACGATTGATAAGAAACTCTTTTGTTGCATGCTATGATTTGAGTCCTCCGTGATGAATCTATTGACATTGGTTTCTTTTCGGAAAATATGAATTTCTATTTTAAGATAATTCCTAATAACTAGGATGGAAAATATTTACACTTTTACTGGCTCGTTCGTGTTTCTATTACATAATATAAAATCATGCTGACATCTTTACTTATAGTTTTTAACATTATTTCTGAACATAGTGAACATATGTTCTTTCATTGGCTTATCACTCCGATATTGATACTAATATAAACAAGATGGTCAACATATTTTTTAAAATATAATTTTATGATGATTTACATGGTAATATAAATTACTATTCTCACATCTTGTTTCTTTTTATCTACGTTATTGTTTATGTCGTTAATATGGAGCATTTTATTTATAACTTGACACATTGCTTTTATTGAATGTTTTAGACTTACATATTTTGAGATTGACGAATTCTTTAATATTTTTGTATTGATAAATTCCATTGTCTTGATCTTCATTCAACATATTACATTTAATATAATAGATAATTTATGCCTGAAATGTTTTACGATTACCAATATACGAAATGAATGTTATATATCCTTTAATGGATAGTGTTATGGTTGCAAACTAAAAATAGATCTTCATATACAATTGTAGAACTTAAAACTATACATAAAGTATATTACAGGCAATTTTTATGCGCAATGACTCATTTCTTACCAGTCTCTGTCTGTTATAACCGAACATTGCGTTACTTGTTTTTATAAATTAATGTTTTTTTCTAATGATACTGCATTTCCAATTTTGAAGAGAGATTTTATATAGATGAACACACCCTTTTTAAAAAAAATTAATCATGCATGTGTAGACGAACAGTGTGTTTCTATTTTCGATTACACTACATGCACAAAAAGTATAAGATAATGAACACATTATCTTATACTTTTTGTGATTATAGAACACACAGCTATATGTATATATATTATCTTATACTTTTTTTGGGTATTCAAAAGAAATGAAATAAAAGCGTTCTATAATGATGATAAGATGCAAAATAAATAATGCAATTAATAAAAGATCGACCAATGAGGCTACTATAATTTGTATATGTATAAGAGATCAATCTCAATAATACTTTAAAATGATATACGCAGGTATACATCTAATTTAAGTAATGTCTGAATAGAGAAATAAAAGCATTATAGATTACCTTTGTAAAAGGAGTGAATAGAGCATAATTGTAATTGCGGTATAAACTTAAATTAAAAAATAAATTATTTTATTTGTCTGTCAAGATATACGGGAAAGGGGCTTTTGACAACACCAAATATTATTTATATTTCGAAATTATATATGTGGTACATTCAGAATTATTTTTTACATTATCGTAGCTAAAGATAATTATGTTTCGATTATTATTATATGAATTTAATATGAATATGGTTACCCGTATATGTATGTACATACATACCCTCTCCATTAAATAAATAATTCTGAATCTATTAACTCTTTACTTTTGTACAGAAAATGTATTTTAATTTGCTTTGGTTATTTTAAATTATATAAAAATTATTGAAAATGCAGATTATCAAACATATAATTTTCTTTTATTTAAAAATTCCCATGGCTAAGGATATATATTTTCGTTGTTATTAAATAATAATAAAAATAATTTACATAAATAACTTTATTACAAGTCTGTACAGATACATAAGACAAACACAGACTAGAGAAAAATTAAAAGATGAAGAGGAAGATAAGTAAGAAAAAAGAACATTTATTAATGGAAAGGAAAGAGAAGGAGATTTTTTAAACAATTGAACACAGTATCTGGCGCAAGTCCTTAACAATAAAGAGCACCCCCATGTAATTTTTATAAGATGAGACCATGGCCAAGACCTTTAACTACTACAGCGCGTGCCACTGCTGGTGCTACAATTGCCGATGCGGAAGCAACTGCAGGAGCAGCTACTACAGTTCTTGCAACGACTGGTGCTACGCCAATACCTACACCACTACTAGTAGCTATTGTTCCCGAAGGACCAGCGATTACAGCTGAAGTTGAAGGAGCAGCGGCTACTACTGCTGGAGCAGCAGCAATTAATGGCGTTGCAGCCACAACTGTTGGTGCAGCGGCTACCACTCCTGGAGCAACAACCGCAGAAGCAATTCCAGCTCTAGGGCCAACTCCTACTATTGTTGCCCCGTTAACTGCTGTTGCTACAGCACCATCAAGTCCAACTGCAGTGCCAATTGCAGAAGCACCCTTAATAACTGTACCAGTTGCTAAAGGAACGGGTGCGAGTCCAATGATGGAAGCTCTTGCGATGGCAAAAACAACGAAAAAGATTACCTGGAAATGATAATAAGGGATAAAAAAATTATAGGTAAATTTTTATATTGTACATTTAGATCAAATTAGTTTTCTTACTACAATTACTTTGTACTAACAATTATAATGAATATTATCTTTTAATGATAGTCGTTGTTAATAAAGTGTACAAAATTTAATTGAAAAACTTCGTAAACGATGTATAAGTTTTTATCCAAACGCTGAGGATAACCATTTATCAAAGTCAATTTGATTTTTCCGTATGTTACTAAGGATGTACTAATATGCCCATTTTAGAACGTTAAGCTGTATATTATATATTTATGTTAAATAACAAAACTTAAAAAACAATATTTTGAAAATGTAAGCTAAGCAACTTATACTTTAATATTTATCTATACTTCAAACTTTTGCTTAAAAAATATTCTTGAAAATTTTCTAAACTCACCAAGTGCTTCATGATGTTTATTATCACAATTTATAATGTTTATAATAAAAAGTTCGATACGCGAGATCTTTATATACAGATAGCATGATAACCTTGCGAGACATCAAATATTTTAACGTGCTTTCCAGTTTTCCGTTATCTGCGAACATACATGTATAACATTGCATAAGCAATAGAACTATTCGTAATACGAACTATAACATAAAAAACAATAAAATATAAGCATAATTATTATATTGTACTTAGTGAGTTTATTTATAATCGTATTATATTAGCTCTAAAAACGAAAGAATTTGATACAGTAAACATACATAAACTCTAATTATAGAAATTTTCATTTAATAAAAATAATAAAATTATTGGTATTAAGACTCTTTAAAACAAAACACAAGAGATACTAAATAATTTTTTATGAAGATTGTAGCTGAAAGTTTAGAAATATTTGAACTGTCTATACACTTTACAATTTAGAATAAATATGGTCTTTTATTCAGATATTTTTGTTGAAACGATATATAAACAAAAATGTATTAATTATTTTATTATTCTACATTTTAATAATTAATTGTTGAAGTGTTTAATTAATTTTATTATTTAAATTATACAGTAATGTGTATAAAAAGTAACAATTCTAATTTCTTAGTATTATTTCGGAATTAAGTCTAAAGCAAACAGCGTGTGTACATGGCTAAATAAATATATTTTTAAAAATTAAAAAGAAATATACAAAAATGCATAATAATTACTAATATAAGGGATGTTTCCAAAGTTCTAAGAATTGGACTCTAGTTCAAATGCATAAATCTTATAGGTAACGCTATTGGGCATGAGTCTTGACACTTTTATCCAGCTATGCCATGCGATACTGTATAGTCTACTTTACTTACTTGAGCTGATTTTGTAAGCATTGAAGATACGGTAGAGAGGATACTAGAGGATGTGAAACCTCCAGCATCCACCAGGTATATTTGGAGAATTTACCGAGTATAAAATTACTGTCTCTCAATCGGTCGATTGTTTTAAAGCTGTCGTAACATCAATAGAAAACGATTGGCTCAATGAATACCCGAATATCTCTGTAAATGAAAGAAACGTTGCTGCCGTGTAGAACCTACTTGAAAACGTTTGGCGAATAACTATTGGTGAAATTAGTGTTTGTGTAGGAATAGGTACATAACTGGTTCATGAGATTTTATATGAATGTTTGAGAGTGAATAAGGTTTCAACCCCTTAAATACCGAAACATTGGGACTGGAACAGAAACTTAACAGGTCCGACACATACCGCCAACTTCAACATTTTATAGCTCGTTACGATGACCAACTGTGGCAAAGGATATTAACTACTGGTAAAACATGAAGGAATTCATGTTTCAATCGTGTGATCGAAAATCAGCCCAAAGAATGGCCCAAACTCGAAGAAAGGCCGTTGGTTGGGAAAGTAATGCTTACTGTATTCTAGAGGGAAGGGTTAACAATTTAGGCTAGAAAATGCTTCCACATCCTCTCTATTCACTATATCGGACTTCTAGTGATCATTATCTCTTCCTAAATTTGAAAAAATCGCTTGGGTAATTACCTTGAGAACATAAATGAGATAAAACTTGCTATAAATAGGTGAATGGCATAGATTTAGAAATAGTTCTTTATATTGAAAGACTACATTAAATTTTGAAGAAAATTGACGAAATAAAATAATTATAACCAAATTCCTAGAATTTTAGAAACATTTCTTGTACAATACCGGTATAAATACTTTTTGCCTTAATAACACTTTGAAAACACTTTGTACTAAATTATTAATAAAATATTTTAAAATATTATTATGAAATATTAAATAGTACATAAATATTTTTCTGTAATCTTTCATATTTTGCTCTATCCAAAAGTCAGTCCTAAATATGTTATAAATGTATCGGTGCAGCCAATTCATAGTTTCATAGGTACTTTGTCATTCCGTTTCAACAAAGTACTGCTTTTCGGTCCTCTTAATATGTTTACAAATCGTGTTTTACTGAAATATAAAGTTACTACCTACAACTTGAATTTAAATAGGTCGTGCATAGTTTTTAAGAACTTCCAAATAAATAATTTTCTAGCGGAAATTATATTAAACTCAGATTTGGACTTATTTTACTGTGGTTTGTTTATGATTATTTCGTGCATATTTCAAATTTTAATTTGCCTTTTTACATTTGAATTCAATCTACAACGTTCCACTTAAAATGTTTTTAGCGAATTTAGTTCAGTTTGATTTTGCTTTTTTTATAGCAAGATATCTTTTTAGTAATTGTCTAGTCAAATTTTGCAGCCTTGTGAACTGATGTGTAAAAAGGACAATGAGAATTAATATACCAACAGAAGATCTCCTATTTATTATTATATTTTATAAAATGTTGGAATAATAATTTTTGTATATCAAAATAAGACACGTTGTTATAATTACTAACTTTTTGTACGTATAATATAAATTATTTCATGAATTTATTCCTAAATTTATTTGATAAATTAGATCATGTTATATTTTTCGTGAATTTTTACGTAAATTTAAGTAAGGGTGACAAAAATTAAGCTAGTGAGGTTATGTTTGTGATCGGTTCTAGTCCTTATTTTAAAAGAATATATAGCCGACTAACAGCTTAGTGGCAACCCACTGATTTATCACGCTGGGGTTCTCGGGTTTGAGTTCTACTGTTCGAGAAGGTTTTTCGAGGTTTCTCTTTTTCGTTTGACGGAATGATGGTGGACAAAGACCTTAAGTCGCACCATAAGCGAGGGTGTAGTAAGAACTCATGGACTTCCAAAGCCTCCTGAACTTCATCAAACTGTCGGAGGATGTGAGGGCATGCATGATTATTATTAATTGTTTACAGTTTCATTGGATCATATCTAATATAAGTCAAAATATAGTT
This sequence comes from Dermolepida albohirtum, assembly GCA_031893035.1. Taxonomy (NCBI): domain Eukaryota; kingdom Metazoa; phylum Arthropoda; class Insecta; order Coleoptera; family Scarabaeidae; genus Dermolepida; species Dermolepida albohirtum. Next base: position 86,830 of record JAVIWB010000923.1, on the reverse strand, counting down.
TGCAACAAAGTTGGTAGAACTTGAGAAATAAATTCACAAAATTCGTGACAAATGTAAAACAAAACCTATTCGCGAACTTACTACTATTAAACTAGCTTTAGAGATATGGTATATGACTATTAGACATATGAAATTACTTTGACAGCACTTTTAGAAATTGCATTATAAATGACTTCAGTTAATTAATGGTGGTGTTCTATACACCCTTACATAACTATAAACTAGTCTAAATACATATATACAAATACCTGTTCACATATGTATGTACAAAAAATTAGGTTGTTTTCTAGCAATATATTCAACTAGATAATTTATATTATATGTAGGCAGTTGAAACGTCAATTGTGTTTGCATTTGTTTAAATTAGACATTTTCTATTACAGTTAATATTTGCAGAAAAACAAGAGCAATAACAGTTCACGTTTATTGCGTTTTATATTGAAGGTTGACAATAATTGCGAGACATATAAGTCACCACGCCCGAGATCACAAATCGTTCGGACATATGTGTAGTGTCGAACAGTTTAGAATTTATAGCGCAATACAAATACTTATTACATACAAATACAATCTTGACATTTGCAAGTGTATTTTCAGCATCAAGTTTTATGGAAATATACAGGAACATATCTGCGTATAGTTATATTGCTAAGAAAGAAATTTTTCTCGCTGAAACCTTGATCATGGCTCTGATTTACTGGTTCACTACCTTTAAAGAAGCTGAAAAGATTAACTGATTGTGTTGCACGTATGTATGTATATACATATATACGAGTATATATGCGTGTGTGTGTTACACGTATTTATATACTATATATATAAATATATATATATATATATATACCGATGTATGTACATACATAGAGCATGTGTGTAATACCAATTACCTGAAGCTTCATTCACTATAAATATAATAACAATAAATGTTAATCTATTATTTATGATTAGATACATGTTTGCAATTAATTACAGTTATCTAATTTACAGTGAGCTATTTTTAAGGGTAATAACTTCAATAAAGTGGTCTGTTACGTTCAGACAGAAAAAATATATTTATTTATTTGCGATGTAGTCGTACCATTCTTCATGACATCAGGTTACATTGTAATAATACTATAAAAAGTTTCTAAGGAAATATAATGAACAACTTATTTTAACCAAATAGTGCGTTTACTCAATATAGAACGAAGAACAAGCAAATCGAAAAATTTACGTTTAGTTAATAATTATATTCTTTGAATGTTTTAGTAATAGTAAGAAGAAAGTAAAGAAATTCCAACAAATATTGTACAAAAAATAAAAATAATATAAACTAAACGTAACTACTTGCTTAACAATGTAACTAACGGAAACAACAAATAAAGCTTTAAACTACGGATACTATTGAAATTGTCTCTCAAATAAGAAACTAATATTCTTGTTAATATACTTTAAAGGAGCTTTATATATGATTTTTGTTTTAGCTTTTTAGAAACAAAAAAGTATTATTATTTCCACTACTACGTTAATAAAGAATTTTGTATTAAGTAACTTTTGTCTAACTAAATGTTATTGAAAATTATACGCACGAAACAATCTCATATAATCTATGTATATCGCGAAAATTCTCGCCATTGAAGGCTTGTGATATTTCTAAAATCTTTTCTGCACTCTTTCAAGTTTCCGGTGCAAATATACGTAACGAAGCCGCCAAATAATGGCAATAATAATAATAATAGCAATAGTAATAATAACATACTATATGCGATGCAACAAAGTTATAGAATAGACTACCGTAACTGATATATTGACCCCACCTTTTTCTATACAACAATGATTTAAAAATATACACAGGCACAGACCAACCCGACAATCAAATAAAATTAGGATTGCATAAGTGTAGACCATGCTCCATAATTAAATGAAAAATATAACATGATGGATATAGTATACAAACAGATGTAATAGAATAATAAAGAAGAAACATACACATATCTTGGCATAGAAAAAAATACTTTTATTAATCGCACATACATTAGTCAAAATACAAATTTAAGAAAAATTTAATTGAGAGCAGTCAACACATATGCAATCTCACTTCTGATTTCCTCATTCGAACTCATAAAATAGTCAAACCCAGAATCAATCTCCCTCAATAGACTTGTCAAAACACAGCCACAAAATACTTATATACATACTTGTTATCAGCATTCTGCGGTAAAACGATTTACATTACTCAGAGAAGAAGAAAGAAGCAGGAGCGTCCATAATGATATATAAAACTCGCAATAACAAGAAAATAATCTCAGAATGTACTTTCAAACCATAAGAAGCAACAGCCTTCACAAAATAATATCTGATAGCCCAATAATAACTCACTGGCTCATCGCGCTAAGGGTCTTGAGTTTCAGGGAAGGATTTTCGTGGTTTCCCTTTCTCGTTTAAGCGAATGCTGACACATAAAAATTTTGAGTTGCACCAAGAGCACGAAGGCAATTCTTGATCTGCCAAAGCACACTGAAAATTGGCGTTAAACTGTTCGGCGATGTGGAGGTATGGCTTATTATAATAGTAGAAGCAGACAACAAAATCACACCATTAAATCTTAGGAATATAAATTTCAATCCAGGGAAATGTATAACAGTCAACAACAATGAAATGGAAACCTGAAAAACCAATATAATACATAGAACATACCCTTACCAAATAGTGAAAACACATATTGATAAACACAACAACAAATAGATAAAAATTGAATTGGAATTACGCAGAAACTGAAAGTTTCATGATTGTGATACAAGATCGAGTTATGAAAATCAGAAGCTATAGTAAAATATATCAGAAACGATTGAACATATCCTGTAAAAACTTGGCACAGACAGAATATATATCGCGACATAGCAATATCTGTAAAATAATACATCTTGTAAAACAAATTCAAACAAGTAGACACAATTGATACATGGTACATATTTGAACCAAAAAACAGTTTTAAAAAATTCCTATGTTAAATTATATTGGAACAGAAACACAAATTTTGGAACTAATTGCTTTAGCGTAACTAGAAAAAGCACTGATAGTGAACAATTTCCAATATCTAAAATACACAATTAGAACATGAACGCAAAGGTACCGGTTGAGACATCAGCTAACGCACTCGATTGATAAACTTCTGAGAATGCAATAGAAAATATCTCCATAATTACTTCAGGATTAGAAATTTCTCGATCGTCTATTCAAACATCTAAGTATTCGAGATATGCCATTTACGTATTTATATTAGTTATATATATATATATATATATATATATGAATCGTTAATTTCTCGAATATCTTAGAGTGTGTCTTGCCGGTCCTTAGAAAGACTACTCTGGCAACGTTTCAATGAGATCTCACTCATCTTCAAAAACAAGTACAAGCAAAATTATAAGATATTTTTTAATTTCCAAGTTTTATATATTTCAGGAGTTATATAGCAAGACAAAAAAATGTCAAACTTCTTCAGTTTGTAATCACTTTTTATCGTAGTAGGTATATAATTTTGATTTGCATTTTCTTAGGATACTTTTCATATTTGTAGAATTAAAATAGCGACTTTTCTGCACTTCCCATTTTCTAGTTTTGATCCCTAAATTAAATTTTTGTTATGGAACATCAGTAAGCTTTGATATTTTTGAACGCGCTTTTTATTTTATCCAGGGTATTATTGTGATAATCACGGTTTTATTTAGTAATAATAAAAAGATTGATATGTAGAGTTTGTAACGGTACACATAATTTTTTGTATAGAATATTTTTATTTCCTATTTTTAATTTAATTCAAATAAAGATGTTACTTGAAAAACATTGCCTTCCTCTCTCGTACAACACACGAATATATTTAAACGACAGAACGAAAACGCGTTTGCCTAGCATGTCGGCAACAATGTTCCCAGAGCGTATATAGACAGACACTTGCTATTTCGGCGATTTGCCAATAGATGAATGATAAAAGGAATCATTCATTATTTTATTATTTTTCTGTATCGAAAAGATACGATACGAGTTTACAAAGGAATCGTTCTTTAATAACATAAGTTTACCAGATGATGAGTGAATCTCCGAAACATATGTAGTAAACAAGATGTTATTAATATTTGAATGATTTCTTTTAACATTCATCTGTTCGGCACATTTATTGTGTCTATTATGTATTAAATATATATATTTGTATTTTCATGAATGTAATCCTGGTCAATATATTATATGTTATATTTTGTATATTGTCAATTCAATTGAAATTGAAAAGAATGTTCAATTTATATAATTCTGAACTTTTATTTTTAGTTATTAGATCCATTATGTATCTTAATTAATGTATTCCTAGAAAGGTTTTAATTTGACAGTTTAGTTATTGAATTTAGTTAGTTTAGTTATTGAATGTATTATAATGTATTATTATCTGAGTTTACGCTATGCACTTAGAAGTAAAGTAAGTAAGGCGGAAAAGGATAATTTCTTTGTGTTCAGAATGGGTGACAGAAATTGGTAATTTTATAAATAGTCGGAGAATTTTAACAAGAGTTAGTGGAATTTCAGAGCTCACAAGGGAGAGTTGAGCCTAAGAACTCAAAAAGATAGGAATTTCAGATGAGATAGAGAAGAGATTCAAGCATGCAGGCCCTTCTACTCAAAAAATAATAGTTTTAAAATCGTTTAAAATTATTCAAGAGCCAATAATTAGGATCGCGAATCATCATGTTAGGGAAAAACACGGGCGAAATGGAGACAACCCGTAGCCGAACAAGATGTGCATATACTAATAAACAGACAAAATATATCCGTATAATTTAAAAAATTGTATGTGTAATGTTAATTTTGTTGTTTTCTTTCTTGTCAGTTATAAGAAAGATCTGAGGTGATTCTTGTCGAACGCGTATTTTGTCTTTCTGCTATTTAAATAAAAGTGGCGCTTATACATATACATATGTGCATTCCCTTCGTAATCTCGATCACCCTGAGAATTACAACTTATAAAGGAAGTAGCATCTTCATGTAATTATAAAGTCAGATGTTTAATCTAGTTGCTAACCAGTGCGTTGTGGTAAAATATAATAAGTTGTTACATCATCCCGGGTCCTTGCATTTTTATTAATATTACTAATATTTAATATTTCATAATATTGAAGATCTTCATGAATCTGTTTTTGCAGCATTTCACGCCACGCAGTTAAGTCGATAGAGGCATAATTAGGCATTAGGACATAATTATGTTTAAATGAAAATTTTCAATTATTTGATCATCTTTTACAATTTTGTTCATGATTCACAAATTACGTAGTGTTTTATGAAATACATTATTTTAAATAGATAGTACAAGTATTGTAATCTAGGGCTTGAAACTAAAAATGGAAAGCTCAAAAAAATCTAAGTCCATATTTAAATTCTGTATGAAAAAGTATCATAAGAAAGTGTAAATAAAAATTATATATCCACTACGACAAAAATGTTACTATAAGGAGAAAAAAAATTTACATTTATCTTATTTTTGTTATAACTCCTAAAATGCTGGATATTTGGAAATTGAAAAATATCTTATAATTTCTCTAGTTTGTAGGGAATAATTCATCTAATTTAATCGAAGCTTTTATAATAAGGGAAGTCCCCATGTTGGAAATGTTATCAGGGACACATTGTATATTGTACATTAAATTTATGTATACATACATACATAAAGAATATCATTTTGTATATTTTCTGTGGCTATCTGATTCCACGTGCCGTTTACATTCCCGTTCTTCGTAAATCGTAAGCATGGAGTTGCTGTGGACACTGATTTTGTTATTACAAATCATACATAAAAAATTATAAAAATTTGTGCAACCGAAATGGATACATCTTTCAAAAGACTATTTAAAAATTTATTTACGCCAACACAATAGTATTCCTAAAAGATGAATAGGTGAGCTTGCTATAACCCGCAATATGGTTTCGGAAAAAGTTGTTTAATAGAAACACGTATGTATTATAACATGCATACGTATTTTAGCTAGGAACGTATAACAAAATCGCATCAGTTGTTAATATATAATTTAATTGAATTTAATAATAATTACAATTTTCTTAAATATAACGACGTATATTTTTCACAAAACATTTCTTGGAATAAATTAAACAGCTATTAATTAAGATATATCCGCAATAATACGTGAATTGCATGCTTAGTTTATACTAGTTGTGACAGATACATGCATATCTACGAAACATTGCAACACGTAACTTAAAACTCGATATCAAAATTTTATATGGTAAGGTAGGATGGGTCTACACAATACACACTACATACCCTATACAGGGTTACAGGGGTAAATGGATTAAATTTATATATAATTACATACAGCTTTAGAAAATCGTCTTGGAGACTCTAAAGAGACAGATATATTGATAAATAACTTTAATCCTCCCACAGACGTATTCACATGAGCGTAAGTAGTTCATTATTCGAGTGTTGTCATCTGTTATATTCATTGTCTGCATAGCTTTCGTAAGTGTCGCTGATATTAGTAGAAATGTTCGTCTGCACAGCCAAACAGGAACTATAAATAATAAAGTGGTTCTATGGGAGACCTATGGCCTTTGGAATCCTAGTAAAATTATATTTCTTTTTGAGAATAGACCCGTGACGACGAAATCTTCAATTTAGAAAATAATTAATAAATTTGAATCAAGTGCTTGTCTAAAGAAGTGTCAGAAATGCACACTTGATTAGAACGTCGATGCACATAAAAATCGACAAACAGCGGAAAGGAAATAAAGAGTATTAGAAGTATGTACGCCAGCAGAGTTAAATCAGCCTTGCTGTGGTACCCGAATTTCTGCCGAAGTTGATGTTCATCTTTGAATAGTTAGGAATATTTTCAAATGAAACAAGTATGAGTACTATAAAATCTAGACAAAGATTGTTGTTCTGTGTGCAGATAATGGAAAATATAGAGCTCGACGAACATTTCATGTATAAGAATTTATTTAGCAACGAGTCTACATTCCCATTAAACTGAATTATAATTCCCTTAATAGTGAGATATTGGTTTCGGAAAAATAAAAATTTGAGTGTATCTAGAAAAACACAGTATTCTCAAAAATGAAATGTTTGGTCTGATATTGTAGATAACTATATCGTTGGTCCACTAGCGATACCACATCATTTCTCTTATATCGACATATCCGGAGAAAATAGGAGCAATCATGAAATATATCATTTACCTATAATAGCACCAACGATAATCATTTCTAAGGCTAGTTGGTTACTATCTAAGACTTCGCAAAGAAGAACTAAGCCTCTAACAAATTATTTGAAGAATATTGCAAAAATTCAAATCGACGATGATTATAAAACCTGAAAGGATATTTAATTGGATAAACCGATATTTCGATATCCAGATTTTATTAAACCATTTATTCTTACAACCGATCATCAAACATAGCGATCGGTGCAATTCTATCTCAAGATAAAGTGAGAGCGATCGACCTGTATGTTACGGATCAAGAAGCCCCAATGAAACGGAGGAACGCTTTTCATACATAATTTGGACAACCAAGTACTTATGTCCTTGATTATATAGGGGACGCTTCATCATATATACAGATTATCGTCAGTTTGATTGCGTCTTTTAAAAGAAGCGAACTCGAAATTATCGCGTTGGAAATTCAAACTTGTTGAATATAATTTCAATCTTGTGTGTAAAAAGAGTAGTATAACACCATGTAATTCTGACACGCTGCAAATCAAAACATTCGAAACGACGTTAATGATTAAAAATCTGTGCTAAGATACCAATCAATTATTAGACGATATTGAAGAAATAATAGAGCGAGAACTAACATTAGATAGTATACCGTAAAATTGCTATATTCGTATATTAACTAATGGACGATAAATTAACGTCGCGTGGTGAGAATAACGAAATCGCCGTACGTGGAAATGCAAATAATATGGTAGGGCATCGAAACCGTACATTCAGACGAAAATAATGAACTTTAAACTACTATACCATTGATAGACGAAGTGATTGATAATAAAACTCGTCAATATCACATAATTTACATATATCTAAATGGAAACAAAATATATTATAAACAAGAGTAAAGAAGAATTGCGACGTTAAAATTCCAAAAAAGAAAAAGAACAACAAATTATCGAATTTAGTAGAGATTGTATGAGTACTAAAGAACATTTTATTTGCTGCCAGCAGTAATTAATATAACCTTTGTAAGGCATACATTAAACATTTCGGCAACAATGTTCCAAAACTTTGTTGTTGTCATTGCAAGCTCCAATTTGTTAATAATTTGGAAATAGAAATAACTAGAAATAGTTACGAAGGCAAAACAAACTATTGTAGAGTAAATAAGACACTTATGTTCATATATATTTACGGAGAAAATATAGCTGGCCCAATATGAAGGGTACGGTTTCGGTATATATGTAACTATTACACCAGCTGTTCTCAACTGTTGTATCGCTAAAAGACGCTAGCTGTGTCGCACAATTTATAATTTATTTTTCTTGTAACTAGCTATATTGTAACTATCTATTATTATGGATAGGAAATTAGAAAATTTCACCAAAGTTTGGAGCATTGGAATCCCATTCGAAGCGAATTTTTTTAATTTAGAACATCTCGAGATTTTCTAGGATTTTCTAGGACCTTCAACTCTATATATATATATATATATATATATATATATATATATATATATATATATATATATATATATATATATATATATATATAAATGGATCGGCTTCGGATGTGAGTAACAGCAGTGTAACAATAATATCTGATAACGAGTGCAATTATTTAATGTTATTGTTAAATTGAACGATTGTGTTTTTAATTAGAATTGTTCATTTTTTCATCTAAATTGGACAAAAATCGGATTGTACTAGAACTAAGCTGACTTCCAACGAACTTAAAGATCACAACAGTGGCTATAGATAAATTCCTAAATAAAAACGTAGAAAAGGTGATGATACGAAGCAGTCAGTGAAATCTTCTGACAACAGATTTACAAAAATATACTGGAAATACAAAAATTTAAGCTTCGCTTTCACTTGTATTCGAAAAGAAAATTGTCTACAGCTAAAAAGTGTAGTATATGGTACAACTTTTGCAAATCAGTCAGTAGTACCGAATAAACTTAAAAGTTATTTGGAACAAATTCGCTTATTTTTTCGAAATCTTTTGTCCGACCAGGAAAAATTTACGCACAAAATAGAGAAGCATTAAAGAATATCCGACGAGGGTGTTATTTCTGCCCACAAAGTAGCAGATTGATCGCACAACATTACGAAAAACTTATTTTATTGGTGTGTATGGAATTTTGTAGTTATGTTTCAGATTGAAGTCAAATTGAGAAAATATCATTATCAAATGACACAATGAGCCAAAAAATTAGCAATATGTCGATTACAAGATCGAAAGTATGGATCTTATTTTGCATTTAACTGTAACAAGTTACCACAATTTTGCTTAAGAGCCCGGTTTGCAGAAAGTACTACCAGTCAAAAATTATAACTTATGCAATGAAACAATTGCCATCAGGGAAAATCAAAACAAATTCGAAGATGCTCAAGTTGTATTAGATTAAGAAATTATTCATAATAATTACAGTAGACTAATTAAAACACTTTTAAAATATCTTTTCAGTTCAAAATTATTTCTCTGTTTGTTAAAGGAAATTATTTTTCTATTTAAAATAATTTTTACACTTTTTTACAATGTAAAGTCATTTTTTTGTGTTTTTTTGCCCTTTCAAATTGATAGTTTTACATTCCTTGCTTTTTTTTTTGAGTTTATGCTATTTCTTCATGTCTATCATATGTTTACGAAAGAAATAATTATCGTTTAGCATATCTAAGTATCACAACGTGTACTCTCTATTATTAGGTGGATAGCGTTTTTAGTTTTTTGCTGACAACATCTTGAAAAAAAAAATATTCGGCATATGTGAAAGTTATTTTAAAGTCTTATTATTGTTTAATTGAAAATTTTTTTATTTATTTTCGAAAGAAAATTGGATGTCAAGTAAAAAGGCGGGGGCGTCTCCGACATATCCTGTTGTTCGAATTCAACAAACGAGGACTTAATGCATTGAGAACCGCAAGAACTGGTGATGAAAAATGTAGTTCGGCAGTGCTCCGAACCTAAATTATCAGTTTTGTTATAAGTGTTGTAAATCAGGGCTTCAAGGTTAAGACTTGTTTTATATGTAAGAACTTCGATCTTCAATATAAGACTTTTTTGACTTCATCTTGTTTCAATATTGGATCTTTGCTGAGATTATTGAACTCAGGTGTCACAAACATGATTATTGGTGGTTCTGGATGAGCGCTCCTGAAACCTCTCGACTTGGAATTAAGTGTCTAAAATTGCTTGTATCATAGCTAATAATCGGCGATGGCTGACTCATGACTGGATATCGGGCACAGATTTTTCGAAGAGAATGGGTATTATTCCTAATCATCGAAATGGTGATTAGACTTTCGCTTGTACTTTTCCTGAATGCTGGAAAATTGGTAGAATGATTCCGGTTTATAAGAAAGGCGATGTGGGTTGCATTGAAAATTACCGTCCTATTACAATAATAAACAACTTCGCTAAAGTTTTTAAGGCTTGCCTCTTTCATAACATCTCTCCGCAAATCAAATCTCTTCTATCCACATGCCAGCATAGTTTTTTTGGTAAGCGTTCAACGGTCACTGACTTAACAATATTTACGCAGTTTCTGTCTGATAATATGGATAAGAACATTCAAGTAGACGCTATTTTTACCGATTTCTCTAAAGCGTTTGATCGGGTAGATCACTCAATATTACTACACAAGCTGGCTAAAGTGGGTTTCTCGCCGTCACTTACACTCCTATTTCGTTCCTACTTATCTCATAGACCTAACTATGTCTAGTACAGAGGTCATAAATCTCAACCTTTTCATTCAACATCTGGAGTTCCGCAAGGGTCAAATCTCGGACCTCTTTTATTTTCTATTTTTATAAACGACCTTGCTGAAGTTCTAGAATGTGAGAAATTATTATTCGCAGATGATCTGAAAATATATCACGCAGTAAATAATATCGATGACTGCGCTCACCTTCAGGAACAGTTGGATGTAATCCAGACATGGTGCACCGATAATGGGCTTCACTTGAATATTTCTAAGTGTAGATATGTCTCATTCACCCGTAGAAGTTCCTCTAGTGAATTCAATTACACTTTGAACAATGCTTGCCTAGAAAAATGCCAAGTTGTTAGGGATTTGGGTATAACATTTGACTCCAAATTATTATTCAATAACCATATAAATAATATATCCAATGCTGCATTAAAAACTTTGGGTTTCATAATTAGAACCACCAAGTCCTTCTCGTCAATCGACAGCATAATACCACTTTATTTTGCCTTTGTTAGGTCGAAACTCGAATATGCGTCTTTGGTGTGGTCACCTCTTTATAAAACACATATCCATATGCTGGAATTAGTGCAAAGGCGCTTTCTAAAATACCTCTACTTTCGCCAGTTTGGGAACTATCCTCCTCGGGGCTACAGCCATATTAATCTACTAACTACATTTAACATAGAATCATTAGAGCTCCGTAGACACCGCAATGATATAAAATTTCTTTACCATCTTCTGCATAATGGAATAGATGCACCTGAAATTCTAGCAAAGATAAACTTTTTGGTTCCCAGGCGAGTGACTAGAATAACGAACACCTTTCGTCTGCCCATTCCAAGGATAAATGTAATGATTGGATCGCCGGTCTACCGAATATGTAATAACTTTAATAATTTAACAGCCGTGGATATAAACTATAGTCCTTTACCAACGATCTTACGTCAGTATTTGTAGTGTATAGGTGTGTTTATACTTTTTGTGGTGGTGGGTCTTACTAATAAGTATTTAATGTTAATTAGTATTTAAAGTATTTAGAAAATTTAGTGTTCACTGTAAGTCAACGCAGAAGTAATTAGACTTAAAAGTTGTCCTGTAATAGGATTGTAAAGATCTGTTGGGCAAATATATACATTATTATTATTATTATTATTATTATTATTATTATTATCATCCTCCTAGATTAGATTCAAGCCCACCTTTTATTGTTTTATTATCGCAATACGAACTTATATAGCTCATACTCATAACTTCATATTAACTTCAAGAATAGAAAAGAATATCTTAACCTTAGCAAAAAGAGTTAATTAATGCCAATATGTTAAAAGAGAATAGCATAAAGGGAACTTCTCAAGGAAAAGCTGATACTTATCCATGTAAACTGGCTGATATTTTACATCTGGTGGGAAAAGAGAGCGTCCACTAGTAGGAATTGCTTCTGAGGAATGTAACCATCACACATTTACAGTCAACAACTCCATCGACTTAAGACCGCAATTTAAAGAAAACAGACCGGGAAGTCATCATAAATCATTTTGCAGAACGAAAACGCTTGCTCTCATGCAGCTAATATTACAAAAGCGGCCATTCAAGCACTCGATTAGGAAGTCATTCCACATCCTGTTTATTCTCTTTATCTCGCTTTTTATCAAACAACCTTCGAGGAATCTTCTTTAATAACGATATTGGCGTTTCAAAATTGGCTTAGCGACTTCTTTACTTCCAAACCACCGGATTTCTTCAGGCCTGGAAATGAAAAATTGATCGTTAGATGCCAATAGTAAATAATGGAAAAGAATACATTTTTAAATAGTTTATGTATTTTGCTAATTAATAAATTTTTATTTCGCTATGAACTCGCTATGAACTTATAGATAAACATGATAATTATTTTATTGGAGTATTGTCGTTTTATAATGTTAAATTATTATACTGAAGTTTAGTTACCCAATTATTCGAACTACTTGTATTAACACATTGACAAATAATTTTAAATTGAAAAGGAATTTTAAAAGCACAAAAAACTAAATATACTGCAAAATTATTTGATTCAAAGTAAGATCGAGAAAATTAACAGAAAATGAAAATATAACCGCAATAACATACACAGATATGTATGAATATATTGTATAAACATTTAGGTTTTTGTGTATCAGCTAGATGTTGAACCATTACAGCAACGTGCATCTACTATTACATTCTTTTTATACAAATAATAAATTTATATATTTTTTATTATTACTTAATTAATTAAGAATTAATTAAGTAATATTATAAATGATCTTTTATAATTAAATTAATGAGAAAACAAGTGGAATTAAAGTTCTAAGGCGTTTCTTTTACACGAAAGTGCTACTGCTAACACAATCCATATGAGGAAACTAAAAAGTATATCACGTGCGACATAATACGCAATACGCAAGTGATATATCGTCATTCGAATTAAAGGTTTTGAAGGTTAATTCTTGTAAGAGGTTGTTATAAATACTCGAGGGTGCATTTCTTTAGTCAGATTAGCAAAAGTACAACGCCTAAACACACAATCAACATGAATTCTCTGGTATGTTGTAAGAATTAATGGAAATTAGTTTTTAACAAAAGACAATAAAAATATTGTTAAAATAATAAAGTAATGCAAAACTGTATTAAAAGTAATAATAAACTATAATGATGTTATTACGTACATACTTACTATTTATATTTATATCTTCCTAAATTAATTGTTTGGTAATACAAACTAATTCATATTCCATTTCTAGGTTGCCGTATTCTTCATTGTGGGCTTAACTACCGCCCATTGTTCGATAGTTGGACTTGGAGGAGCAGCTGCTCTTGTAGGACCAGGTAATCCAGGTGCAGTGGTTAAAGGACCTGCAACCAATGCCGCTGTGGTCGGACCTGACGGCAGCATAGTAACAGGAGCAGCCGACGCTGGTGGTCTTGCAGTTGCTCCAATTCCTGGAGGAGCTGTTTCTGCTGCTATTGCTCCAGGTGGTATTGTCGCTCCACTAGGAGTAGTGGCACCTGGTGTCGTGGCTGCAGGACCACTTGGTCTTGGTCTTGGTCTCGGTCATGGCGCTGTAATCGCACCAGGTCTAGGTCTCGGTCTCGGCTTGGGTCTTGGGCACTTGTAAATTATATATTCTAGTGACATTCAAATTACCATTTTATCTTCATTAATGTCTTGTGATCTTTGATGTTTATGTGTTCCATGATCATGTAACCAATTGTGTGTAAATAAATGTGTTTCGTATGATACTCTATAGTTTTTATAATTTTGATTTACAAAGTTAATCAATCAGTAAACTTCATTTAGTCTTAAAAAATTGAGACTTGTTACCACGTATTACGCAAAGATTCTATACTTGGATATTTCTTCAATTATATTATGAGCAATTGATGTGAAAGTCAATACTAGGATCACGTTGGAGAAATCTTTCATATGAAGGTATTAAAATCAAACTTGAAATGTTAACTGAAATATTTAAATTCTATATAATTATAAAATGAATAGTTGAATCTTCAAACGAGCCAAATTCAGGAATTATAATTTCGTGTCTATTTTAACTTTTAGATACCAAATTCATTATTAAGGCTCACAATCCACGGTTCCCGCTCATAAACGTCTGACTGGAAAATGCGTAACTTTGTTTAAGTACGAATTTGTAAGTTACGTTTTGTAATTTACATAATACATATCAAGAAAGACACCTAATAAATATTAAAATTGCAAATGTATTCGACTAAATATTCGAACCATGGCGTACGTTGTTTCTTTGAGCCTTGTTTACAGTTATGGATTTTTAAAACGAATAAACATATCTGTAGGAATACTGTTATTATAAATCTGTCTTAATCTATTCAAATCTGTATTTTTTGTAGGACATTATTAAATTTTACTTTAACAGTAATATTTTTCTCACTAGCATTTTTGGTACATTATCTATTATTTTCAAAGATTCGACTAACGAAAATAAACACTTTTGTAATACTACGATGATATTCGTTATTACATGATAGTTATTGAAAATAATTTGTAAGCAATTTCATCTTGATGGTTTAGAAATTTCAATTAACTTGCTTTGATGGCAGCAGCTCCTTTTGTATCAAATTGTAACATTAGTATCGCAGTGAACGGAAGTGTTGAAATAATATATCCCAGCTTTCAACCGTTTTCCCCAAAATTGGCTGTGAAGGTTCTGGGATATTAAAACACTGTTCATGAAATCTTCGAATTAATTCGGGAGGTTTGATGAACACTATTTTAATCTGTGCTATTAGTTCATTTTCATCTGGATAGCAGTGCCGAATAGTATCGACTACGGGATATAACGTATGCAGCATACAACAAATTAGATAGTAGATAGTAGGTTAAAGTAAGCGTCCAGTATGAAGCGTCGCTAATCCGCTGTCAATCACTACTTATACTAGAGTTGCCGAAATTTTCAAATGGTTAGTATCACGTTTTTAATGTTTATATCAGCACAATAGAAAGTCTTTTCCGTCCTATTAGTTCTGGAGGTTACGACGCACTTGCTTTTAATATTTCAACTGCAAACTATACTACTTAGTTTTTCTTTGAATCAGAGTCAACGGATTTTATTATCAGTCATAATTTTTTACGGTGCACTTGACACATTTCTCTATTCTTTCAAGCATAGAAATAAATAATTTCGCAATGTCGATTCACTTGGCAATCTCCATTCCGACTTATATTTGTCCCAAAACTTAGGAAATAGTTCTTTTTGGATGTTATTAAATGAAATATTACCAATACTCATCATAAATATAAAATAGTAGTATCCCAAAATGTTCGTAATTTCTTAATGTATTTTCTTGCATTTCCAAGACTTCGTTTATCTATTTCGTTTGCTAATGTACGTTAAATAATTTATTAAACTCGCTCTCATTGATCGCTGTTATCGGAAACATTTATTCACAGTGTTTTCTTAGTTTTTCTTGCGCTCAAACTAAGATTTTACATTTGTACGACTATCCATTTTCCCTACTTGCTTCTTTCAAATGCCTTCTGGATTCCTGATGTTTTTGACACTTTTTTTACTTCCAAATTTTGTTATAATTTCGTACAACAGTAGTCTTGGATATTTTTATACGTCTTGAAAATTTCGTTAAAGCTTACTTCCATTTTCTGTCTGCTACTATAAATTTCTGAACAGTAGAACGAATGTCACATTGCTGTTAAACAATACATGTACACCTTTGATAATGCAAATTATAATAGCAATTATACACTTATCTATGTGCATGTATAATATTTGATGATTTGATGTATATAACTGGGCAAGAGAATAGTGCTAAACTGGCATCCATAGATTTATCAAGGTGGATCAAATAAGTGGTTAAGTTGTTTTCTGCGTTGTCCAATATTTGGAAGAAGAGGTATTCTGTTTAGCGGCAACATATGAAATCAGTCGCCTAATATTAAATTGTTTATTGACATTAAAAATAAAAAAATTTCAATTTTAACTTTGATGCACATAATGTTAAAAATGCATTACGGTAAAAATTGCTGTTTATTTAGTTATGAGGGAAATAAATTATGTTTCGAATATATAACAAAAGTAAAAACTAGGGTTACTACGTAGAAACGTATTTAAAGTTTCTATATTTACAATTTTTGAGTACATACGCATTTACTTCTATCTACTGTAGCATGTGTACTGCACTACCCAATACATTAGTTCAAGAAGTCATTCTTTCGATTTTGTTCTCGATCTGCTAATATATACATAATTGTTTCTAACGCATTAATTGTTATATTAAATAGAACAGGACACTTTCAAACAGTATGTACAATAAAAAGTTATTTTAATTTTAGCATGCAGAATAATGAAATATAATTTTATATTATTGTTTAGGTACATATGTAGATTAGTATACAAATATACACGATCTGTCGCAGAGAATATCAAACTTTTTAAAAATAGTAATTCATTCACCAATGTTATGTTAAAATAACATGACATTTTCATCATTAGAAGCAGAGAAATTGCACATAAAGTAACAGCGTGTATTTGGCGAGTGTATATGAGTGGTATAAACAATTTAAAGACGGTCGTACAAACATAAATGGCGACGAACATCCTAGCACAAAAAATTTGTGGTTATGGAAAGTAACATAGAACTTGTGCGTAATTTTATCAGAAATGATCCGAAATCCTCATTGCGATACGCAGGAATGGAATTAAATATTTCCAACGATTCAGCATTTGGAACTGAGAAAGATTTCTGCAAGGTTTGTACCACACAAGTTAACTAAATTCAACATTGTACAGACTTGATTAAAGACTCAAAAAAAGACGAAAACTTTAGGTATAGTGACTAACGATGAGACGTAGTGTTTTCAATATAATCTAGAGACCAAGCGTCTGGATGGAAGCATCCAAGCGAAGAAAGATCGAAAAAAAAACCATTTGGCGAAGTCAAAAGTGAAGACGATGTTGATTTGTTTTTATGATTCCAAAGGCATAGTGCGCAAAGAATTTGTACCAACTAGTCGAACATTCAATGCTGTATAATATCGGTTATGCCGACGTCAGAGGCATTAAAAAGGCGTGCATTGATCTTGAGAGATATTTCTAAAGATGAACTTAAAAATTCATTCGACATGTTAATTAACTGTGCAAAACGTTGTATTGAAGCCAAAGGTGACTACTTTGAACAAAATGAATGAATTTTACCAAAATAGTAAGCTTTTGTTTTTATTTTAGTTCGGTTTTCTCTGCTACAGACTGTATAGATACACGAAACCATAGCACGGAACTTATCCAATACCTACTCAATTAAAAAGTGATCTAAACAATATAGTAAATTAGGTGTTCGTCAGAAAAAAATGGTATCCCAATATTAAGTATTTTAACATTATCTGCAAGGACATCTATGTATAGTAGAAAAATTCCCTTCAATCAGAAGCTTATTTAAAAAAATGTACTTAAATCTATAAAATGAAAAAATACTACATGCCACCTACTGAAAACTAAAACTAAAAATCTATTATTCATAAAATTGCCTAAAAAGGTAATAAATTTAGAAAACTAACTAATCAGGAAAATGTGGAGAAATAAGAAACTTGATATTAACTTGCTTAAGAATCAAATAATGAAACAATAACTGCGAACCAAAATTTGTTCCACTGCTTTCTAGGGTATTGATATCCATTATATCGAAATATATACCCGTGGAATACTCTATCATACACTTACCTTTGAAGGTTTTAACATTTACTTGAAAAAAGCTCTAACGATGTTAAGCACAAAAATATACCTTATGTGACTAAATTGAAACTGTTCATACTCATAATCTTATTGTGGACTATATTAAAAGAAATATATTATAAGAAATTTAAAAAATAATATGAAATGTGAAAATGCGGAATTCCATTATATTTAGCTTTATTTACTCAAGCGGGATTTTAATACGCCGATCTATTATTTCCTTTGCTGCTTAGGGGAACAGCATGAAAAGTGTACGAGGCAAATCTCAAAAACAAAGAAAACATATAACTCCTCGCGTGTCATCTTTTGTGCTTGTTTTTCTTCAGTTTTTAAATGTTAGTCTTAGAAACATCTAGTTGATTTTCTCCATGATGTTAACTCCCACGACTTTATATCTCTTCATCACTCTAGTTCCTTTTTGCCTTCCTATCTTGTTTTTCACGTAGAAGACTCTTAAATTATAATTTTAGAATGGGTTCTAAATCTGCAAGACAGGAAGACAAGAATGAACTAGAATATTGAAGAAACATAAAATAGTGATCATCAATACCGTAGAGGAATTCAAAATGATGTCTGACGGGGAAGTTCAATCAGTTAGATGTTCTGGAATTTTTAACGCTTTAATGCAAAAACTGGTGAAACATGGCCAAGATTGCAAGCAGATTATAAAAGATATAATCACGATAAATTTTAACAAATATATGCAAAGAAACCAAGAAATGCCAAACAAATCAAAACCAACTAGATAGCGTTTACAATAACGAAAGGACTTATAAAAGGTTTTTAAAATGAATGCGAATTTAAAAGTATTAGTTGACTTTGAAATGAAAGAAGCATTCGATAACTACGTTACAATGTCCATTAAGTAAAGTGGGTACATTTTATATGAAAGCCAGTAGCACACACTGCGAGCTCAAAGTTAGTATGCTGACTTTGGTTTTAATATTTCGTTTACAATTGTATCATCGTGGTCTATAATGCTTACATTAGATACAATACGTCGCATATCACTGCCGGTATAGTGCAAAGTAGGAATTTTATATATACATTTATATTAATATCCATCACAAAATTGAATTATTCCTCGTTTATGCGATATCGTTATAAACGATTACACTCAACAACGTTTGAGAACAAGGTGTTGGTCGCCGATATCGACTTCCCTCACAAGACATTTTTAAAATTTCATAAATGCTAGGCGAGCAAATAATGTCTAAGAATATCTAAACATATTCTATCGTTTTGTCATAGGACAGTATTTGTTTATTATTCTATCTAAATAAGCAGAAACTTGCTTTCGTTTTCTCCACATTAGAATTAAAATAAAGAATATTATGTACATATTTCAAATGTAATTATGAAGTAGAAATTTACGCGTAATGTATCGTTTATTATTGCATATTTACTGTTAATTAAAGTATTTAAATAGTAAATATAAATACGAAAAAGTACCTAATTAATAAAGATTAAGTATATTTGTTTGAATCAATTATATTTACGGAAAAATGTGTAATAAGAATAAAGCATTAAATTTTGCAATATTTATTTATTCATAATTTTGTAAGCCATCACACAAAACGAGCAATCAACCTAAATGGCCCAATGCAATGCGTGGAGCTGCCACTCCTATACCAATACCACCTGTGTTGGCAGATGCTGCAGCTCCTCCCAATCCAGCAACAGCGCTGGCAGAAGAAGCAGGAATAATGCCCACACCTCCTAAAGCAGGAGCGATGCCAATTACCGAACAGTAGGCGGAAGCCAAACTGAGCATAACGATAACAGCTATCTAAAAATTTTATAAAAATTAATAACGGAATTAATAACAATTTTGTAAGCAGTATTAATTTACCAATAAGTATTTCATTTTGTCGTTGTATTAGTTGTAAGTTTAGTCCTACAATGGAGATCTGAGGGGTTATATGCTCTTATATAGCAATAATTATCGCTCCTGTTACTGAAAGATTAGATGATGTAGGCTCTTAAAGTATTGCATTATACATATATGTAGGCAATTTCATTATTGCCTATATATATAAAATGATAAATATTAATAAGAAAGTTTTAAATATTAAACCTAGGAAAGTTACATGTTATTGAAGTTTATATTATATACACAGAAGCATACATACAAACATATAATCAAAACTTCAAAGATATTAAAATATCGATTAAAATTTTAAGGCTGCTTTAGCCTTTCAGGTGATTATCATTTGAATTGATTTTCCTAGATCTAACTAATAGAATTATGCGAAACGTAAGTTAATATTTAATAATTTTTTGAGCAGAAAATTATTTTTTCCAATTTACAAGCCTTCAGTCTACATTACTCGTACACTATGTAATACACATAGCGAAGAGACATCAAAACGTACTTTATTTATATCAAACTCCAAGTTGAACTACGCCAAAATATTATATATAATCAAATGTTAAATTATCAAATGTAGAACGTTTCCATTTTAAAATATATAAATGCATTTAAATGAATTATCTTTATAAATCAAGAATTTTTAATTATCTTTTATTCTCAATTATTATTTTTCTTTACTATCGCAGGGTATTATGAATTCTTTTTGAAAAATTTAGAATTATTTTGAGACAATAATCACTGCAGTATATATTGCAAAGAAAATTAAATTAATATAAAAATATTCTTTCTGGAATTTCTGATAATGTATTATTAATTTGCTAGTATTTGCTTTTTATAATTTATTATTTTTTTTAATTATAACATCTAATTAAACGATAACTCATAAAAATATATAAGTATATACATATGATATATTGAAAATAAATCCAATTCAAATAATTTTTATACTAAATCAAACAATAATATTATTATAACAAAAACAAATAAATATCATAAGTTTTAAATACCAAAAGTATTAATTTGATATATTTATACGATTAATTGTGTTTTTAATACACCTTTACGTTAGTATAACACATGGATCAATAAGTCCCGAGACTAACAATGAAAACAACATTTTTTTTGCAAAATTTTTTTTTATTCATCAACATAATCACCTTTTAGGGTGATACAATGGTTCCAACGCTTTTCCAATTTTTCAATACCATGTTTATAAAAAAATTTATCTTTCGCTTCAAAATAAGCTTCAGTTTCAGCGATGACCTCCTCATTTGAGCCAAATCTTTTTCCCTGGAGCATTTTTTTAAGATCAGCAAAGAGCCAGTAGTCACTGGGGGCTAAATCTGGCGAATATGGGGAGTGGGGAAGCAGATCAAAACCCAATTCGTTCAATTTTGCCATTGTTTTCATCGACTTGTGGCAGGGTGCATTGTCTTGGTGAAAAAGGATTTTTTTCTCTGCATGTGCGGTCGTTTTTTTGCGATTTCCTCCTTCAAACGCACCAGTAAGTCAATATAATAATCACTGTTGATCGATTTACCTTTTTCGAGGTAGTCAATGAAAATCACGCCATGTGTATCCCAAAAAACTGACGCCAGGACTTTGCCAGCTGACTGCTGCGTTTTCGGACGTTTCGGACGGCTTTCGCCAGCTGTGCACCACTCAGATGACTGCCGCTTCGACTCTGGAGTGTAGTGATGTATCTTTTTTGTTGCGAGTAAATAGCGATAAACAGCTTTCTGAATCATCGACTCGTTGCTGTTTTTGTTCCATCGAAAGCAATCGCGTCACCCACTTGGAAAAAACCTTTTTCATGCTCAATTTTTCATGAAGGATAGTAAATACACTTCCATATGATATCTGTGTCATCTCAGCAATCTCACGGAGCTTCACTTTACGATCTTTCATTATAATTTTTGTCACTTCACTCACATTTTCCGGTGTAACGGCTTCCACAGGTCTACCCGAGCGTTCCGCGTCATTTGTGTCGGTACGACCACGTTTAAACTCGGCAAACCACCGACAAATCGTTGCTTTTGATGGACAAGAGTACGGGTAACATTTTTCAATCCATTGTTTTGCTTGCGTGGTGTTTTTACCCATTAAAAAACAATGTTTTATCAGAACACGAAACTCGGTTTTTTCCATTGTTTAAACAAACTACAAAACGACTTTACTCCAACCTCGATAACTCAGCTGCTTCTGGTCCGATCGACTTAAAATTTTGACACGTTTCAAGCAAAGGTTAGTACTCTAGAAAGACGTGGTTACTGGTTTACTACGAGCGCCATCTATGGGTTAGTCTCGGGACTTATTGATCCATGTGTTAATATATTTACACCAATCTTATATAAGTAGATGTATTTTATATATATTTAGATTTCCAAATTCAAATCTTCTTACAAATATATAAATTCCTATTTTTACAATTAGATGTTTATATATACAAAAGTTTTCAAATTGAAATCTTCCCGTAAACAAGTTAATTCCTATATTCCAATCAGATGTATTTTATATGTCAATAGTGGCTGCTTTCCATTCACGTATTTATTGTTTATAGTCAATATATTTAATTTTATACACTTTAATAATACAGAAATTTGTAAATTTTATTTTATACTTTAAACACTTCACTATTTATTTGGTAAGTACTTTTTCATTTGCTTTAATATATTCATATAATTTTATTCAATTAATTTTAAATGTGTTTTTATTTATATCTGTGTTCTAATATCTCTGTACTACTAACTTCTTTATTTACTAAACAACAATCATCTCTTTGGTAACTGCTTGCTTATATTTACATCTTTTTCAAATTCAAGAGCAGAGCTTTTTCCTTATTTCTTCTTATTCTTTATTGTCCATACTTTTTATAATATTAATTCTAAATATTTTCAACATTCACATCTACAGTTCATCAAATTAATTTAGATTAATTTTATTTTAATTTATTTATTTAAACAAATATCTGTCATATCAATTTAGTTGTCAAAATATTAGACATGAATTTTGAATATTCTTAAAATCTTAGATAGATACCTTTACTGCACACACAATAGTTGTTTAAGATTTTAATAATTCCTTAATATTAATCAAATAAGATTTTTATTAGTATTTCGCCAACTAACTTATCATCATCAGCAGATAATTTAATCATAGTATTACGTCTGGAACCACGGCAAAATCCGCACAGAAACGCAAAATCCGTGCTAAACCTATACCGTCGAGAGCGATACACACACTGTAAATTCGTTTCACATAATTTAGATTCTATTCTATATTATATATAGATATCTAATTCACGGTAATTTAAACATTTTTAACCAAATATAAACAATTTGTTTACATTTGGTGCGACACTGTGATTAATTATCTGATGATGATGACAACTTAGTTGTCGAAATACGTGTACAGAATACGAAAATTATTTGATTAATATTAAAGAAATTGTTCAAATCTTAAATAACATTTGTGTATGTGGTAAATGTACTAAATATTGAAAGATTGTACAAATATTCAAAATTCATGTTTAATAGTTTAAATTTTGGACAATAAAAAATATTTGAAAGATATTTGTTTAAATAAATAAATACGAAAATTATTGTGGGGGTTATTAACCTTATTTAATTAATTTAATCAATCACAGTCTTCATCAAAACTTACCTCTTAAATTTCTTTAAAGCATTTTAACCTATTTATAAATTCAAATCTTAAAACACTATTTTTTATATATATTTGAATCATTTATAATTGTACTTTATACTGGCCATCAATAACCCTTTTTAAATAAATATATAACTTTTATCTATTTATCGTATTATATAACTTAAACTTCTTCTTAGCATGCTCTCATATCAATCACTATATTCTACACGGTCCACTAATTCCATCAAAACCCTTTTAGGAAATGCAAAAGACAAAATCGAGGAAAATAAAAAATCGGAAATCTATGGAATTAAATATTTAGATTACAGTAAATAATACATCGGCCAAACAAAACGATCGATCGAAACCCGGTATAAAGAAGATATTGCGCACATAAAATTCAACCGGCCACAAAAATCAGGTATAGCAAAACATGTGTTAGAAAGTAATCATAGTGTTAACGCGGATTGTTTGCATTTGATAAAGAACGTGTGTAATTATCGTGAATTAGATACGTATGAAAGCATGTACATTTTAAAGAATAAAGGCCATGTGTTGAATAATGACACTGGCCCAAATAACTCATCTTCGTTCAGTCTCTTAAGGACGGTCAAGGGTCAGCGCAATAAATTCATGTAGGCATGTCTCGTTTCTCTCCGTTTTCTTCCTTTTTTATCTTAGTTTAGGGCTAAAACGCGATTTTTAAAAAATTATGTGAAACGAATATATAGTGTGCGGAATTAGTTTTTTCGTACGGGTATTTCTTGCCGTAGTTCTCCAGGTGCGACATTGCTTAATTATCTGCTAATGATGACAACTTGGTTGTCGAAATACGTATACTGAATTACAAAAATCAATGTGGAAAAGGGTTATATATCAACCTTTAGTGATTAGGTTAACCAATCACAGGCTCCATCAAAATCACCTTTCATTTTAAAAGTGACTCACAACGTTACATTTGTTACTTCTTTAGAACTGTTAATTAATATCAAAGGATTATAAATTTATTTTTATGTACTAAATAATAGGTTCATTCATTAGACACGTGATGGTTTCCGCCGTAAGTTTTGTAGTTTTTTAATTTTATGAAGAATGTTTCGTTGTGAAACATGTTTCACTTTGGAACATTCTTCCCTACTGCCTATTTCGAGAAGTGGTTCCAAAGAATGAACAAGTGCGTTTTAACTAAAATTTTTCAAAATAGTCCTCATAATTATTAAACGTTCTCCTTCTACTTATTTGTAGTTGCATACGTCGCAAAATGACAACCATGTAGTTTTGATCAAGGCACAATACGACAAAATCAATGTAAAGATGTATTAAACGCTATTTTTGAGATATTCTGTTCACTTAGTATTGGTTTAGCATTATATATTTTATCCAGGATGGCTATACAGCAAAATCTGTCATGAATTTATTAAGAGACGAAATGGTTCTTAATACTTTCTTGATCCAGCAATTCGCCTATTGTTAGAGTATGCTTAAATTTCAATTGAAACTTCATAAATTCTGCATTAAACATATTCGGAGAAAAGTATTAATGAAGTTTGAAAAATGATATTAGATATTATCGGTTGCATTCCAGAAATTATCAATATAAGGGTTCAAGATAAGAAAGTACTACAAAACGTTAGCATTATTTTTGAATCTGTTATATTTTTTGTGTATTAGTTAAACTTGTAAGTCACAAATTTTAAAACATTTTTAATTTAGAATAATTATAATTAATTTTGGTTAAAGTTTTTATTTATTTTGTGCATACGAGAGACTTCATTTTAGAATAATAATTTATTTAATAATAAATTTAATCTAATTTGTTTATATTCTGTATTATTTTAGAGTAATTTAATTTTTAATTTTACTATTTTAGACATAATAAAATTAATTATATTAATAATTTTATTGAAAATTATATTATTAAATTAATATAAAATATTTATTACATATACATCCTTTAAAAATAATTCTTATTTATTAAATCAATAAAAAAAAGCTAAAGATTCTTAAATACTTTACAAAATACAAGAAACGCAATCTCTGTATTTTATTTCTTATCATTTTATTAATTTTAATTAAAAATGTCATCAATTATTTGTTTCTCTACATTTTTAGCCATGGAAAAATTATTTGTTTGATTTCAAATATCTTACTAATGTGTTTTTTATCAAAACCAAAAAAAAATAACAATTATTTGACTATAAAGAAACTGTTTTTTTCATTTGTTATAAAGATTAAATATATTTAAAACATATGCTAATAATTGGGCATACCTACACGCAATAAATAATTGCAAGTTAATAAATATCATGTTAAAAAATGTTAAAAAAAGAATAGAAGAAATATAAAAGAATAAAAAATTATTGCAAAAACTATTTATTTTCATTTTTACAATACAGTAGTATTCACTAAGCTAAACGAATATATTTAGATAACCTTTTAGCCCAAATGACCTAATCCCAAACCAAGTCCTACGTGACCAAGTCCTACGTGACCAAGCCCTACGTGACCAAGACCAACGGGTGCTACAGCAGCTACGCCATGGCCACCTACGTTAGCGGACGCAACAGCTCCTCCAAGTCCAACGGTGGCTGAAGCAGATGAAGCTGGTACTACTACTCCGACAGCTGGGGCAACACCGATAACTCCAGGTGCAACAATGCCATGTCCGAGACCGATTACTGAAGAATAAGCGGCAGAGATGCCAACAATGAAAACGAGGAGTCCCTAAAAATTCATGTTTTACATGTATAAAGATTCCAAAATTGTTAATTTTCAATTTCGATAATTTTTGCTCTTTTAAAATACATCAAGGGATATTAGAATTATATTCGTTTCAAAAGTCAACGCTTACCAAGAATTTCATTTTGAGTTCGAACTGCTTGCGATCTACAGAAGCACAATGACTTGCGTAGTGTAAAAGATCTCTTATATAGTATGTAAAGGCTTTATCGAATAATAGTGGTGACAATCAAGCTTTAGCCGTCGTGATAATATTAAGACGGTTATAAGTAGATTAAATACCAATAAATTGCATATATAGCATATTTACCTTGATTTATGTTATAATGATGTATATCATTACATTATTGCATTATCTTTCTGTTTACAGGATATTGTCATATTAACAAGAAATAAAAATGTCGTTTATGTTAATGTGTATGTTAGTGAAAGGTTAGTTTATAAAAATATGTGTATGCGTGTATGAAAACACTGGATTTCATTCGTTTATATTTTTCTAATTTATATTTTCTTTTTTGTGTTACACTTTATTAATAATTCAACGTTTTGACAAATCTAATAATGTGTTAATAGTTGCATTTAAACGAAATGTGTACAGTGCGGAAAGAAAACTTTTCATAAAGTTTTTATATGTCTAAGTATAGAAACCCATATCCACATCACCTACATATTCTAGCGTCTCCATTAGTTATTCAAAATAATATTTTTAATTTTTTAAACTAGTATATCAACGGAATCAGTACTTCATTTTTGAACTAAATTCATATATTTTAAAATATACGACGTAATACAGCTCAACTGTGTGGGTTTGCAATACCAAACTTTGCTGAAAGATAATGTCTTAATTATTAATTATGCAGATGACACTAACATATTGATAACGAGTAGAAATGTTGAAAATGTTTTGACAAAAATAAACAATGTACTTTCAAAGCTAAGACTAAGTTAAAGAAAATTAATTGAACTTAAATAATAACAAGACAAACACAGTTGTTTTTTCTAATCTTGGAAACATTTCCCAAATTATAAATTTCACATTTGATAACGTTACGATGGTGAATGCGTTTAATACATTGGAATTAATTTTTAATATTAATCTATCATGGCATCTGCAAATAGGCAGTCTTAGAATATAATAGAATTGAAATTCAAAAGGTGTCTCGCTTTCAGTCGATAGCAAAGTTCGGCATTGGGGACTGGGGATGTAGAGGATCGGTCCATCATGTTTTTATCATACAGAAATATACAATAAAAATAATAGAGAGATGGGATGGGGGATTCCTGTACAGCTAAATTTCGATGTCTAAGAATATAAGTACGAAACGAAACACAAAAGTAATATTAAACCGGAAAAACATACATCTATGTATCAGAAGCAGATCTATTTTAACGGATGTAGATTCCTTAATCACCTGTTACAAGAAACACAAAATCTCTATTTAAAACCAAAGTAAAGCAAAGTTTAATAGCGAAAATTTTTATAGCATCAATGACTTTTTTGATATAAAGTGCTGATATGGGATTATTTTGTAAAAACACCGGTGTTTGCTTTAAATCATGATTTGTGGTGTTATATACTTGTTTTTATATTTACAATTTTTAACATTATTTATTTTACAATTTGATTATATTTCCTTAATATGTTTATATATTGCGTCAATATACGTTTAACTGTAATAAAAAAATCGCAACTAAAAATTTAAAAGAATAGACTGCTAACTGACATAATGCATTTCGGTTTTATCGAAGTTTCTAAAAATCGTTCCTATCTCGTATCATCCAAGTTTCGTCTGCTGTTAGGGAGCAATATTACTGTAAATTACAATAAATTAGAAAGTCTTAAACTATGCTTATAAAAGTGTTGCTAACAATTTCTTCATACACAAATATTACTGAAAAATATTGAACGCTCGGACATTTATAATCCCTACTATCATAACTATCCCACGTACTTTCCCTTCAACCTTATGATTAATTTCTTAAGTATTGTCTTTAATAACGACTAAATGACTTGATTCTCTGTATTCAAATTGTAAGAATGGCGATTTCGAAAATTATCAAATCACTTGTAAACAATTCTTATTGATCGAGACCCTTCATAATGTATATTGATCTTAATTTATCGTTTTGTCTTTCGAATAAAAATTCTTGGTCATTATAGAAAATTTTCTTTCGTCCATACCAACCAAAATTCTTATTTGATTCAAATGAACAGAATAATGAATTGATATAGCTGCTGTAACTTGTGTAGTGTGCGTTCCTACGAGGGATGAATCTGAAAATGATTTTGACATTACAGTGCAATGTCAAAATCATTTTCTAATGAATTCATAAATGAATGGTGTTTTTCATAGAATTCTATCATTTCCAGAAACTAACGTTATCCCAGTGCACCGTGACTTGTTTTTTTCCCCAAATTTTCCAATAAATGACATACTTAAATGATGGTTGGCAAAAAAAAAAATCAAAAACAAGATTATGGTTTACTCGTTTAATAAAAAGATATTTTTTATGATATAAATGTCATAATAACTAAATTTTATGACATTTCAAAATAATCTATCATTAAAATAACAGGCAAAGAAATATATTCTGGCGCGGTATGATCCCGAATATTTCTGAACATTTGATATTTAAATTATTATAATACAAGGGTAGTCGTTTATATTTCGGGAACTGGCAACACTGTTATTGTTGCCTCCGATCCGATGATTACATCGTCAGTTATTATTGACAATATATTTACCTTGACAGTTTTATTATCCGGTCGCTATTTCTGTTGTTGACAGTAACTTGAAAATTTTATGTCAGCGAAAAAATGGAATTAACTCGCGAACATTTTCGTGCAATTATTTTTCATAACTTTCGGCATGGATTATCTCAACAAGAATGCATCAACGAGCTGAATTCTTTATATGGTGATGAAGCACCATCGAAAACTACAGTATATCGTTGGCATAGTGAATTCAAACTTGGACGGCGTTCTTTGGACGATGAATTTCGTGAAGGTTGTCCCACAAATGTTGTTGTGTCAGAAAACATCAATGCAGTGTTTGAATTGATATTGCGAGACCATCATGTGACATATTATTTATTTATTATTATTAGTAACACCAGCGTGCATAAGATTCTGTATGAACATTTAGCAGTTAAGGAGTTATATTCACGTTTGGTACCACATAATTTGACAACCGCTCAAAAAAGGACTCGCGTAGATTGGTGCCAAGAAATGCACAAAAAATACAATGGCGGTGCTTCAAAGAACAATTTATAAATTCACCACAGGTGAAAATTCTTGGATATATATGTACATACGTATGAGCCCGATAGTAAATAGCAGTCAACTATGTAGGTATTGTAAGATGAGCCAAAACCAAATAAAGTTGTTCGCGCTCGAAGTACATCAAAACAAATTGTCGCCTGTTTTTTTGGAAAAGTCGTTCACGTTGCAGCCGTGCCTTTAGAGAGTTGTAGAACGGTCAATTTCGAATGGTACACAACTATTTGTTTACCAAACGTTTTTGAAGAAATAAGGAAAACGAACCGAAAACGACAGATCATTCTCCACCATAACAATGCGAGCCACAGGTCGGTTCTAACAATTGAATATGTGATCGGGGAAATTGATGAGCCATTCGCCGTACAGCCCTGATCTAGCACCCTATGATTTCTTCTTGTTCCCACACGTGAAGAACAAACTTCGTGGTCAACGGAAGAGGCAGTTGAGGCATCCATAACTCCTATTTCGGAGATACCGCCTTCACAGTGGCAGCAATGCTTTTCGGATTGGTTTAAACGAATGTAAAAGTGCATTGATTTTCAAGGAGAATATTTTGAAAAGCAATAAAACTATTTTCGATAATAAAACATTTTTTTTTGTTTGCTATTCTCGGAATATAAACGGCTACCCTCGTAATTGTCGTTGGAGTGACTAACACCTGCAAGTTGCACAGCAGTATCATTTTCAGTATAATGTTTTAATAAATAATACGACAGAAATTTTAAATGACACTCCTAGTGCTTTATGTATTTGTCTATGAACTGAGCTTGGAATAATAATAAATTTTGATATTACTTACAATATTGACCATATTGACGCCTGTGAAAATATATTTTAAATTATTTAACGTTTGTTATTTCCCCCAAGAAAATATGTGAGGAGCCTGATTACGAGTTATTTAACGATTAAAGAGTAGTTTCTTTAAAAATGCTAAAACTATAAAAATGTATATTCCTCTCATTAAAAGATAAGAGATGAATAAATAGTGTGTACATCGGCATTCAAAACTTTCCTTCTTCTTTGAACATGTAATTATATGGTTGTTAGAAATTCAGGAATAATCGTAAGGTAGGAAGATTCTATAATTAATTCTGAATCGACAATTCTAATACAGAAATGTATTGTCAGTTGTTAAGACACGCAATCTTCAATGTTGAAAATGTGTGACAAAAAGTATTTAGAATTTTTTGAAATTTTCTGTAGAAAACCATGTTTTTTTACTGTCAAATAAAATTATGCAACACTATGTTGGTGTGATTAATTGTTTTGTGCCAATATGTTGTCTTATTGAATGGCTTTAACTGCTTTTTACGCCAAAGTGTATATGGCCATCTTGGCTCAGAATGTCTAGGATCTTATTTACAGCATTAGACAATTAGCCCGGCAAACGAACATTCCATGTAAGACAAGTTCTTTCAGTGTTTACGGATAGCCTTTTAAGACCGTTTCATGTTGCGAAAGTAAAACCATTATACGAAAATGACATTTTGTAAAGAATAATGTTTTGCGGCGCAATTTAAACAAATTTAAGAAGATCCAAACATTTTGTCGCTTGTTTTATGGAGTGACGAATGCATGTTCACAAGAGATGATGTCTTCAATAGTGCCAATTTCCATTTTTGGGCAGATGAAAATTCCCGAGCTATTTGAGAATTTTGACTCCAAAGAAAGTTTTCTGTGAATGTTTAGCTAGGCATCTCAAAACTTCATGTTGAAGGAGTATTGGATATGTTAGGATCAACGTTACATGCACGATTATGCACTAGCTAATAATGCAAGAATTATAATAGCATGGTTACACGAACGTTTTCCAGGTAGATGGATAGGACGAAATGGACAAATATCATGGCCTGCAAGGTCACCATATATGAACCTCATTGCCTTTTTTGTTTGGATTTGTAGCAAGAAAAGACTTATGCCATGCCTCGTTAAAATACAAATAATGGTCCCAGATATGTCGCAACCCGTCTTAAATTGAATTCCACAAAGACTACAGCTTTGTCTTCAAACCAATGGCTACCAGTTTCAGCATTTACGTTAATTATTATTATTATTGTTATTTTAATTAGATTTAAATAAAATTCGTGTTTTGTCATATCATTCTTACAGATTTGTTGATAGTTTTGTCCAATGTTGGCAAATTTTAATAGACAATAAAACATAATGGTCTCATTTAAAGTCAAAAACTAAATTAATTTCTTAAACTACAAATTTGTTTAAACTATATAGTTCTATATCGCAAAGCAGGACGGAGTTTTTTTCATTAAGTAGCATGTTATATAATTTCATACGCTTATACAAGGCTTTTCTTCCAATCAAAGACAGTCTACGTTGAAGTAGTTGAAATGTTTGGCCATAGACCTAAAAGCACTCTCAATAAAAAGTTATAAGTATTGACTTGTTTTCAGTGACATTTTCTTCTACAAGGTAAGATTTCATACGGTACATGATATGCAGAGCTAGCTCGTTTTTGAATTGAAAACATTATCTTTGTATTATTTTCACTAGCTCTCTACAAAATAATTTCATATTTAAGTAGGAAAAAGTCTACTTAATTCAATACTGGTATTGTTGGACAGTATTTTCAAACCAAAAACAGCTTTCTTTCATATTCCAACTATAGTCGAAACGTGCTCTTCAAAGTCAATACAATAAGTAAATAAGTAACATCTAAAAGGTTTACATTATCAGTCAAAGGTTAGGGCTACATATCTATTCGCTGCTATGTTCGAGATTTATCGCTTGATTATGCAAATTATTAATAAAAATTACATAAGTAGAAGTCTCAAAATGCTCACTTGAGGTATCTAAATTATGCATATATATATATATATATATATATATATATATATATATATATATATATGTATATATATGAAACAAAAGGAAAAATATAAAAAAGAAAATATTATAAAAAGATATTTACAAATATTAGTTACTAGTGTAACAACTTTTTCAAAATCTCTAAAAATTGATGTAAATACATTAAAATTAGATACTTTCGATATAATATTAAAAATAAACGTCATAGAAACTGTAGGTGAATTCTGATGCCACAATTAGTTTCTAAAATGTTCCTAATGGACGACCGAAAATGTGAAACGCGAAACTTAAATGAACTCAACAAGTGACCATTGTCAAAACGAAGAGTGAACTTAGAATAATAGTTATCACAGTTCTGTCTTTTAATCTAACAAAATTAGAGGAGCATACAAAATCTAGGTAAGGAAAATCTTTGACAGGATAAATATTGTACTTTCTATAATATAATAACTTTTATTTTTTGCATTTTGATAACGGGATATAACATTTGGGATCTAAAGTATTTTTATTTATTAATTGGTAAGAAAATCAAATTAAACTGGTCATCCAAAAAAAAATGAAACTTAATTGATGAGATTTTCACTACTACTCAGTAATAATTCTATCAAAATGACAGCAAATTACAAACATTCAAAAACATTTCTTGTACAGTTATGGGAAAAAGTGCAGAACTGTGTAAATATTTGTCAAGAAAAAAAGATATTGAAATAAAATTTTGGACATGAAAATTAGTGATGTGGAGCCATCATTTAGGTCACTTTTAAATATACAGAGTATTCCAAAGAAATTATGACGTACTAAAATTTTACATTCTTAAATGAAACATCTTGTATTTTTTTGCTTTTTGATAACGGGATATAATATTTGGGATCTAAAGTAATTTTATTTATTAATTGCTAAGAAAATCAAATTAAACTGGTCATCAAAAAAAAAAAATTAAACTTGATTTATGAGATTTCCAAAATGGGTACCACCTATTTCTTGATTGTAAGTTAATCTATAAATTCGTTGCAACCATTGTTATGGTGTCTGATAAAATATTTCATATAATTAATGGAGAAATACGAGGCATTGGGCTAAATTTTATACGTTTCTAGGTCGGCTGATAGACTCCGCTTTAATAGCAACACAAGCAGGTGGAGCAAAATCAGGGAAATGTACAGATCATTCAATTTAATCCCTTTTTATAATCTATCTGTTGGCAAAAGTTTGATCTAACCGATCTCAAAGATAACTGAATAATACAAGAGGCGACCTATCATTTTGAAACTAGATGCTTTGTGGACTTACACCTTACAAGGTCTCATTTTTACTTCTGATAATGATAACATCAAAATTACATTGTCGCAAAGAGCTTATTTTTAACTTCTATAAATTCAGTCACTTTAATTAGATTATGTCTAACTCATAACTACTCTCTTCAATACATTTGCGTCTATTGTATAACAGAAACAAAGTAATTCCTGTTTTCCAGAGATCGATAATACTTTGTAGTTAGAAATGTTCATTTCCAGACCATTTACAATATCGTCCCCTTATTTCAAGAGCATTTACATGTGATAATAATAATAATAATAATAATAACTTTATTGCAATTGATTGTACAGAAAAAAAAATGCAAACGTCATGACATATATTAGATGTGTTAAAACATATTCTTACTGTAGAAAACTACGATTTATATATTCAAATATACTGTATGGTTCTATGTCAATTAAGAAATCACGAACTCTTGTTTTAAATATTGAGAACACCTTAATTTTTTTAAACGATTCCAGTAAAGAATTTTATGGAAGAGTAGTGAAGGTTAGGCGGTGTTTGGGATAATAGTAATTAGTTTTATACCTTGTGGAATAATCATGAACAGCGCTGTATTCTTCAACTAGGTCTTTATGTTTGTAGGCAAAAAGTAGGACCTCGAATATATAAATTCCAAAAATTATTAACAAAAAATGTTTTCTGTATATATCCCTAGATGTTTGATTAAAATTCATGTTATGTATTATTCTCAGAATTCTTTTTTGTATTATGAAAATACGATTCATATCAGCACTGCTACCCCAAACAACAATGCCACATCTTACTCTGGAATAAAAGCATCCAAAGTATATCATTCGTAACGCTTGTTCACCAACGAGTTTCCTCAAGCGACGGATTCCAAAACATACATTTGAAAGGATTTTAGATAATCATTGATATGATCCTTCCATTTTAGAAACTGATCAACCGTAATTCCTAACAAACGAACACTATTGTGTACGGGATATAAGGAATCACCAAGTTCCACATTACCAAGAAATTAAGAAAAGGTATTGCATCTGAACAGTATTATACTAGTCCTCGATTTATTTACATTCAGATTATTATGTGCGTGCCAGTTCTGAACTGTTCCCAATACAGAATCAACGCGTCAATTATCTGATTTAAAGAGTCGCCAAAAGCGTGGTATCGTCGGCATAATTAATTGTGATGCATTGTTTATCAGGTCCATGATCGAGATAATGAATATCATTACAATACAATAGAAGTAAAATGGGTTCCAGAATACTACCCTACGGGACGCCTCTGGTGATCATTACCTCATCTGAATAAGTATTATGACCATCGATATTTAAGCATACGGACTGTGATCTGTTAGTAAAGTAATATTTAAACCAAGAGAGGGCAGTGCCTCTTATACCATAGCGTCGAGTTTACTCAAAAGTAATTTATGTTCTACAGTGTCGAACGCTTTAGATAAATCTAATAAGCACTCACATGGTAATTTTTTATCATCTAAG
Source organism: Dermolepida albohirtum (assembly GCA_031893035.1). Classification (NCBI taxonomy): domain Eukaryota; kingdom Metazoa; phylum Arthropoda; class Insecta; order Coleoptera; family Scarabaeidae; genus Dermolepida; species Dermolepida albohirtum. The sequence continues at coordinate 51,544 of JAVIWB010000923.1, read as the reverse complement.
GCATTCAGAACTTTCCAATGATTTTACCTTTAGCAAAACCATGTTGATAGTTACTGATGTTTGAAAATAAAATTTGTTAGTCTGGAGTAAGCTGCTTTCTCTAAAAATTTCAAAAAGCCGGTTAAGAGGCTAACCGATCTGTAATTTTCCAAATCATCACCTCTCTTAAATAACGGAAAAACCAAAGCATGTTCAAGGTAGTCCGGAAAAATGCCTGTAGCAAAGGAGTGATTAATTATATGGGTAAGTGGCCTTAAGTAACTATCCGAGCAAGATTTTAAAAAACTAATAAGTATTCTATCTTGACCAGAACATTTAGAATTACTCAATGAGTTAATGAAGGAAGAGAGTTCTCTTTCGCATATAGGGAAAAAAATGACGAAGAATTATTAGGAATTAGATGAAGAAATGTGTATGACTGATTTAATGTCACAGAGTTTTGAAGGAATATTTTGTTCAAACTACAAGCAAAATTTCTGAGATTGTCAGCTTTAGGAAACACGCCTTTGACGTTTTTACCCGAATGAGAATTAATAATACGCCACATAGTTTTATTTTTATTTGTAGAATTAAGTAATTGCTGTTCGTAATAATTCCTTCTGTCCTGATTTACGGCATTGTCATATTGACTTTTATAGAATTTAAATGTATTTTTATAATCGTTATTAAAATTACATATAACACGTAATGCAGATACGTAATTTCTTAATTCAATGACTTTTTTAGGAGGTTTAAAGAAATATTGTTTATTATACACTTTCTTTAAAGGGACATACGAATTAAAATAATTCAAAAATACATTCTAAAAAGCGGCAGATAGAGGTTCGAGTCCTTCTCCAGCGCAGAAATTTTTAATTAATTTCTGTGTATTTAATTAACGATGGAGTAGCAGAAAATAATATAATTATCATTAAATTTCCCATCGTGAAACTAATTTATATATTTATATATAATTATGACATCATAACCGAACTGCGGGTTTTTAAATAAATATTAGATCTGTTCCATAATACGATTTATGGCGTGTTAAAGGACTCGAAGTTACACTGCCTGGTGGCTTAATTGGCAAAGAAGTCGTCTAGAAAACGGCAGATAGAGGTTCGAGTCCTTCTCCAGCGCAGACATTTTTAATTAATTTCTGTGTATTTAATTAACGATGGAGTAGCAGAAAATAATATAATTTTCATTATACATTCAGAAAGTTAAAAAATTTTAGATTTGTGACACAGGCATCGCAGTAAACATTGTTCCAGTCTTCACCACACATGTCCTCCACAAAATTATTTATGATTGACCGTGTTACGCGAACCAATTTAAAGTGTTGCTGCTCCTCACTTACAGATACGGATTTACAGTAGTTCACCTGAGCTTTATGATTGGAAAAACTTGAATCTATTGTGAAAGTATGATACACAAAAGGAATATCCTTTCCAAATTCCTTAACCAAAAGAATGTTATCCAAGCATGTTTTCGCGGTCTTCGAGACTCCAGTCGGCTCATTTATAAGAATCATCACTCCAAAAGATTTTAGAATATTTCGGAAATATCTACTCTTAACATCACTGCTTAATAGGTCAACATTAAAATCACCAGCGATAACACATGTAACATTCAGTGAATTAATGGCACTTAATAAACTCTCGATTTTAATGCAAAAGTCAGAAAAGGAACCTGTAGGGCACCTGTATATACATATTAGTAAAACTTCATTTTTCTTGAATGCGAGGTAGGCGCCACAACATTCAAAGTCATACTCAACAGCCATGTCATCTATAAAAGGAGTTCTTACAGCAGTAAGTGTATCTGACGTGTAAATAGCAGAACCGCCATGTATACTGTAAACTCTACAATAGGACGACACCAGGAAGCAACCCTGTAGTTTTATAAATACTAATTTATCGGCAGATAACCAGTGTTCGGTGATAAATGCTATTTTAATGTCACGAATTAAATCCATTTCGACCTGAAGACCTTCAAGTGATGTTAGGACTGTACGTTTTGATGGTATAATGTAAGAGTAGTTTCGTGCTTGATGCCTATGTTGATTTTGTCTGAGGCTTCATCTTTCAAAAAAAACTGTTTATATAAGTTCCTGCTGGCCAGAGTTGCGGATTTTTCAAATCTCTTAGAAGAATAGATGGAACCCCAACCTTAAAAGATATATATGTATATATATATATATATATATATATATATATATATATATATATATATATATATCTGGCCGTTTGGAATTCATTTTTTCGCATTTAAACTCATTAAATTTATTATTTTTTAAATGCTTTTCCATATCGTCTATCGTTGTGTTTTTGTCCAATTTTGATAAGTATGCGTAAGAATAATCTACTACTACTTTCAAGTTAATTCCCTCTGTAGTTCCACGAAAGATATTCCGCTTACCACTTCTTTTACGATATTTAACAACTTGAAAATTTTGTATTTTGTAACATAGCGCTATTATCCCCAATCACTGAAGTGGAATGACTGACAGGTAGCATAGTTTGTTGAGTATTTTTTTTAACTACTTCAGAATAACCATTTTTACTTGATGTTATTTTGGAATAAGTATCTGGTGTAGCGCTCCCCACACACTTTCCCTCATTTAATATCAAATCGAAATCTTTTTCTGTGTTGTTTACCGTTTTTCCTTTTTCAAGGGTTTTTTTTTAGTAGTGTTTTCTTCCAGTTTTGTATTATTTGTATTTAAAGATATTTTTGAAATCGTCGCGCTATGTGATAGTACACTAAAAAGCCAAAGCAAGTAAATTCTCGTTACAGCAAAAATAGTGTACGTGTAGGTTTCTGTACTTTGCTGAATTACTTCTTTTTCTTTTTGAAATATTAAGGAACTTACAACTATTTTTCGTTTTCTTGCCATATTGAATGTTTAAAACATGAAAAACTATTCTTAGGTATGGCATTCAATTTTATCGTCAATTCACAGCACTAGCATTTCTGAAAAATAATTTCATTGATTTATATATTTGAGCAATTAATTTGCCAAAATAAATCATACAAGTGACTCAATAATTATTTTTATTATTTAATATGAAAACAGTTATGATAATAAATATGACAATGAAATATATCTAGTAATGTAAATTTAATTTTATGTTTAAAATCATAATTTTTTGATTATTTGCCTCTTTTTTTGAAGATAATTTTATTTTCAGACTCATTAAAAATATTAGGTAATTCCAAAACAAACAGATTTGGTTATCCAATCGTAACTTGTTCAAAAATCGACCAGGATTTTTTAGTAAATTGAAATGTACGATTTTAATGGCCATAAGATTTACATTTATTATTATAAATCAGAAAAATATATGTCGTAACGTATACTGACAATGGGAAAACCAGTTCCTATTTCCTTATGTCAACGCCTATGCAAGTAGGTTGTTACATAGTACAGTAACTAGAGTAAAAAATGCCCATTACTTCTGGAATACATTTATATGTTAATTACAATTCAGTGCGCGTAATTTAAATATAAAATAATTATTTACTGTAAATAGAAAAGTGCATAAAATGTCATTGCCATTGATAGGTAGCAATCAAGAACAAAGAGCAACATATGTTCGTCAGTTAATTACATACGAAAAAAAGTGTGTACAGGGTGAGTTAGGAGGAAATGTCAATATTTTAGGAAACAATACATCTGTTGTATTAATATACTATATGACAAAAAGCAAAACAGAGTAAAAGTATATATTTTTAAACCACATTTTGTATAAATGTTTGCTCTGTTAAGAATAATAAGTGACAAAAAAGAAGCGAAGCAATAAAATTTTGTATAGCTTTTGTCTAACTCTAATGAAAAAATTTTTTTTGTTTTCTGGAACAGTTTGACTATTCAATGGTAACAGTTTGTAGTTGTGAATTAGTGTATTAAAATTCCAATAGTCGAAGACAACCAAATTATCGCCAATTAAGCGATTTTAGAAAGGGTCGTATTGTCATACTGCATTAAGTATTGTATTTTTTTAAATCGCTAGGCCGATGCAAAGAATTAGTGCTACTCGTTGTTGAAGGGATTTGTTTTACGAACATAGGCAACATCATAGAAAGAGGAGGCTCTGAAAGACCTAGAAGAACCGCGGGAAGAGAGGAGACTAAGATTGCTAGCCTATATAAATCGGCATAGTACATCAAAGTCTGTGGCGTATGTTTTTTTGACAGAGATAAGCGATAGAATCACAAAGTGTACTATACGTCGCTATATTTATTTGTTTGGATTGATTTCCAATCATCCTACAGTAATAATGCCTCTCACTAATCGGCATCATGCCCCTAAATTGAATAGTACAATGTACGGGCAGATTAAGATGAAAAGTAGGACAATACCATTTTTTTAGGCGAATCTTGTTTTTGTTTGTGAGTTCATGATGGTCGTAGACGAGTTAAACGTCGAAGAGAGGCAGTTCTTGAATTTTTCCGTCGAACGTGGGACTGCACTTACTAGAATATTGTTCGTTTGGGGCTACATTAGCATAGGAAGTAGGAATCTTTTCGTATTCCTTCCAGATCATTCAAATGCTCTAAAGTACATTCACGAGTCGAAACCATTCGTTTTACAATACATACAAGGGTTAAATAATACACATTCCAGCAAGGTAACGCCTGTCCTCATGTCGCAGATGGGATATGATAGGTTAAAGGGTTGGTATATTTCCTAATTCTCCAATAAACTTGCAACAGCTACATGATACCCTACGAGTTGCTTGGAATGAGTTTCCACAGGAATCTCTAGAACATTTTGTTAGAAGCGTGTCCAGATGAATAGCGGAATACATTCGTTTACGTGAAGCGATAACTCATAATTAAATTTTCTCTACAAATGGTCTGAATGTTTCAATGAAAATTTATTATTCTCAATACAATACAAATTTGTACAAAATAGACTTTAAAAATATATACTTTTATTGGGCGATTCATTTTTTTTTATTATTTGCCTCGCTACGTCACTTTATCAAACCACCAAAATGCAAGCAATTAATCTCTACTTTATTTGATCAACTGTCACTGTAGACTATGATTAAATCATGTATCGAAGCACAAATTCATCGGTATAATTTATATTTTGAAAATTTTAAGTATTTCATAAGATTCGTTCTTACTATAATTTTATGACAAAGACGTTGAAACGTTTAAGTAAAAAAAAAATTCGAAAGTAGAATATTTGCCAAGAATTTTTTTAACATTTTGCAAATGAATATTATTTCTTTTTAGTTTGAAATAGTTATCTAAATTTACAGTACCTGGTCAAAATATTAAGAACATTTTATTGTTTAATGAAAATACGTCACAACTAATGAATTTATATGGAATTTTTTTAAATACTTGTTTACATTATAAAGACATTTAATTTGGTAATCACACTCATTCTTATTACTTTTGTTATTCTTGCAGATTCTGCGAGTTTTAATAATTTCTATAATTTTTTCACTATCCTCCACGGTTCATCAAAATTGTTGATTAATAAGACTCTATTAGTAGTTGGTTATGAATAAATTATTCGTTTTAATTCTTTCTATGTATTAGGTGCGCAACTAAGTTCTCGCTGTTTTTCAAGAGACAATTGGAGACATTGCTCGATGAGGATCCGTGCCAAACGCAAAAAGAGCTTGCTTCAGCATTAGGAGTTACCCGCCAAGCCATTTCCCAGCGATTGCATGCGTTGAAAATGATTCAAAAACAAGGAACTTGTGTTCCTTATGATTTGAAGCCAAGAGACGTTGAGCGTCGTTTTTTCACCTGTGAGCAACTGCTCCAGCGGCAAAAAAGGAAGGGTTTTCTTCATCGTATCATTACGGGTGATGAAAACTGGATTCATTACAGCAATCCAAAAAGACCAAAATCATGGGGACTGCCCGGTCATGCTTCTACGTCGTCGGTTCGGCCGAATATTCACGCTGCGAAGGTTTTGCTGTGTATTAGGTAGGACCAGGGCGGTGTTATTTATTATGAGCTGTTGAAACCGAACGAAACCATCACTGCGGAACGGTATCGAATTCAATTGAGCCGAGCACTGCGCGAAAAGCGGCCACAATACGAGCAGAGGCACGAAAAAGTGATTCTACAGCATTCTCAGCGGTAAAACCTACTTAGAAACGCTCAAATGGGAAGTCCTACCCCACCCGCCATATTCCCCAGATATTGCGCCGTCCGATTATTAGTTGTTCCGTTCGATGGCACATGGTCTGGCTAATCAGCAGTTCCGCTCATATGAAGACATCTCAAAATGGCTTGATTCGTGGATAGCCTCAAAAGGCAAACACTTCTACCGTGACGGTATTCGAGCTCTGCCAGAAAAACGGGAAAAAGTTGTCGCTAGTGATGGGCAATATTTTGAATGATTCATTTGTAAACATTTTTTCACAATAAAGTTGCATTTTCATCAAAAAAAACAGCGAGAACTTAGTTGTGCACCTAATATTTTCTACTAAATATAAATTTAGGGAATTTCCGTATTCTAGAAAACAAATTAGCAAATTTTAATACTTAATTATCAAACGATGGATATAAATAAAATAATGTCAGAATACTTTACATATATGTAGTAAAACTAAATCATATTTTCGGGAAAAACAAATTGCAACTTTTGGAAATTGTACACGAATATAATAAGCAAGTGATGAACGAACAATTTCTCAGCTATGTCTATTAAACACTATCATATGTACCTATACATACACATGCAAAAACGAAATACAACCATGCTCAAATGTATTAGACACCTTACGAATTTATGTACATACATACATATATAGTTTAGTCAAAAGAGAAGTGAGGAAAATAAAACTGTTGTGAAAATTATGTACAAAGTGTTATTTAGTAATATAGTACAATTTATCAATATTTTGTCGCTCCGCCCCTGGCCTTAATAACAGCTCGCACTCGTCGAGGCATACTTGCTACTAAATTGTAACACTCTGCCGGTGGTATTGCAGCCCATATTTCGCGAATTTTTGTTGATAATTCTGCTTTTGACAGGCATTTATGTTCCGTCATCTTAGTTTTTAAGATACGCCACAAATTTTCAATGGGCGACAAATCGGGACTTTGTGGCGGCCAATCCAATACCTCCACTGTGTTTTCCTCGAACCAACGCATTACAGCTCCCGATTTGTGGCAGGGCGCATTATCTTGCTGAAAAATGTATTGTGGAATATCATGGTCGAATAGTTTTAGCACAAACGGTTCTAATACTTCCTCCAACATGGCTAAATAGCGTTGGCTATTCATCCGTCCATCGCACAGGTACACTTCTCCAACACCGTATGCAGACATACAACCCCAAACCATGATACTATCACCTCGAAATTTTACTGTGGGAATGATACATTGTGGTTCATAAGCTTCCCCTTGCCTACGCCGAACGTATAGCGTCCCAGATAGTACCCAAAGCTGCCAGGCAAAAGAAGAAAGTTAGCACTTAGACAGGATTAATTTTGTTTAATGTTACATGTAGACTGAATTGCATACAACGATAAGAATATTAGTCATGAAGATGTACTTACATACCTCGATATTCGATTCATCAGACCAAAGAATCTTCGACCACTCTTTTTATGAGCGTCAGTTAAAAGCGGTTTACGTCGCGCTTTACACCCTCGTGAACCAGCACGCTGGAGACGCCTTCTCACTGTTTGCGCAGAAACTGTTACGCGATAACGCTGTTTCAGCTCACTCGACGATTTTTTCCTATCACTGAGAGCCAGTCTTTGTAAAATTCTGTCTTCTCTAATCGAGGTACAGGGTTTTCTGCCACTTTTTGGTCTGTTAACAAACGACCCACTCTCCTGATAGCGACTAATGGTTGTACGGACTGCACATCGCGAACATTTTTTTTGTTGCAATTGCAGCTATTGATAACTTCTGGGAATGCAGTAGCACTATTTGGGCGCGTTCCCCTACCGACAACTCGCGTGTTTTAGGCATTTTTCTTCAACAAATAACTGACACAACGTGAAAAAATAGGATAATCTAATTGATCTCTACCACAAACTCACTGCTAGAATGATCTAAAATGCACAATTTCCCCTTTCCACCTATTCTTTTCAATGGGGGATTAACTAGGGTATTCAAAAACGCATTTCTGTAAATACCATTAACTATTTTTACGGTTAATTTCCGTCAGACTTGGATAATACCGAGAATAAGAGTTTTTACCTGGGGTGTCTAATACATCTGAGCATGGTTGTATAATTACCTTAATAAATAAGCATTTAAATAATAATTCAGAACAAAAAGTATATAATTCTGTAGACTGACACCGGTGCACACATTCGCATGGCTAGACCGTTGCAAGCCGCCATTTAACAACAGAGTCCCGATCTCTACTAATTAGTTTGTCACAAATAGCAACGTCCAAGTTTTTTTTATCTTGGCTAGACAATAGACTAAATTTAAATTATTTTAAAAACAAATGAGGTTTAATCGTTAACAAAACATATATGATATAGAAATTTTGAAATGTGTAAGAAAAATGTTTGTATTTTGAATGAAACCCTTATCACCGATTCTATAACCCAACCTATATAGTATATATAGAAAGAACAAAATTTAGCATTTATACGAAAATGTCATTTTTTCAATTTACATTTTTTGTAAAAGTTCTGATGAGAATGTTGGTCATACAGTATGCGTATGATTCCTTTATATGTTTGACACAAATATACAACAGCATGAAATCAATTTGAACACCAAAGACATTAAGGTAGAGTAGGTGATATCTTTTACAGAATAGTAAAATATTAGATACAATTGCAGAAGGCCAGGTAGACAAGCCTTCTCATTTTAGAAATGTATATTCAATTGTCAATTATCACATGCTTAAATACGCAAAATTAAAAAATTAACAAAATTCAGCCGAATTGACTCCGCAAGAAGAAAATTCGGTAGTGGTAGAAAACGTGTGACAACTGAAACAGACAAGGTTTAAGCGATTCAAGTCATGAACAGAGTGAAGGTATTGGCACGACTGGATTAAATGCTAGTCGAACTAGACATATTTTCATTTAAAAAAATTAATCTGGGTGATTTAATTAGGGGAAGGTATATTTCAATTGGAAAATGTAATTTTTCCAGCTTTCGTCAAAAAGAAAAACCTAGTGAACGACAAAAAGTACATCTCTAATTTAAAGGTGGAATTACTTTATTTTATTAGGAGCACTTTAAAAGCGAACAGGTAAACAAAAATGATCATTTATTGATATTTATTAAAGGACAATCTGTTTTACATAAAATTGCATCTTTTAATAATTCCGCACGTTATTCGCACTCAGACACAGATATTATTTTTTAATTATTATTATTAATTTGAAAAGGTGTTCAATTTTTTTACATTTTTATGTTTTGTTATTAATGAAGATTTCTTTTATTTCCAAAGATAAGAAAATATAGAAAAATAGTAAATTCAACAATTTCCATGGACTGAAACAAGTCCAAACTTAAATCCGATAGAGGATTGCTGGAATATAATTATAAAAAAACTCGCAGAATAAAAACCTAAAAATATAAATTAACTAGTTAATACATTAAAGGGATTAAAGGGTATTAGCATTTAAGCTTGAACTGTTTGACAAGTTTAGTTCATTCGAGGTCCAATAGAACTCAAGATCTTATCAAAGTTCAAGATGGACTAACTAAATATTGACAATATATAATGTATTAAATTAAATTCGGTTAGTTTTGGTTTCATGTGTAAATAAAATAGCGAGAAAGCACTGCTGCCTGATCATCATATGACTAAGGGCTCTGCAAAGCTATCGCTATATTAACGAAATTATACTAAGTATAAATTAAGAATTGTATTTAGTAATTTCACACTTATGAGTTCAGACTTTTGTACACTACATATGTAACGGCTATTATTATATTTGGGAAGTCTTGGTTTCTAAAATTCCCTTAATGATTCCATTCCAAGCTTTGTATTGTTTTCCATCTGCATAATATTGAAGGTGTCATTCAAGCATTTAATAAAATTATACAATTCTAAGTATTGTTACAAAAATGAGGTTGTTTTTCGTTTTCAGCAAAAAAATATTTTTAAGCAAATACATAATTTTTTCCTCTTGGTGTCATTATGTAAAATTATTAGTTTTAATTCTCTATTTTTTGAAATATACAGATGTTGAATAAAATGGGGTTGTAGGATTGTTTTATAGTAAAACTTCTATAGAGGAACCTATGTCTAGAACGTTTCGTTATAGTGCTATGCACTTTTTAGATTGGTAAATTGAATTTACAAAAAAAATTGTTTACTTTTTACATACGGGGTGAACTAGCTCAAGTGAAGTGTGGTGGTATCATAAAGGTCCCTAGTTTCATCTTTTTTAGTTTTCGTAAGTTGTCCACAAGAATTTCTGAGTATTACTGATACGCTGTTTTTACTTACTTACGTATTTTTGGTTAAATTATTTAGTTTTGTCTTAACTCGTATTTTGACTAATTTTCTGGCTATTGTAAGTAAATTTCTCATCTGCCAAATGTCAAGAACCGTGTGAAAATAATTTGCTATAAAATTATTTAGCCAACATTTGAAATTGAACTAGTAACCTTTATGATACCACCACACTTTACTTGAGTTTGCTCACCCAGTACAAATGCTAAAAGAATATTTTTGAAATTACGTCTTCTATATAGTCGTGACAGCACCAAGTGTGATTTTTCACGGACATCAGTAAAAATTATAATCATATTTTTCATTAGATTTAAAATTATTGCTATTTGAACAAGCAGCTAGTATTATGATGCAAATATTTTAAGCCAAAACTTCATACAGTAATAATTCGATAAGTACGTGGACTAACGTAGAGATGGCGTGAATTCGACGGAATTCTCTTTATCATTCAGTAAAGCCATCTTTAGTTAGATTAAATACAATTTTAAACAGTGATCTATTAATGGGTTCGTGTCTAACAGTGCGTTAAAGTGTACGTCTTATATGATTTTATAAACAATGAAGAAAATTTAGTTACGAGCAGTGATAAAGTACTTTCGTTTGGAAGGCTTAACACCAACTGAAATCAAAGCAGAGTTTGATTTGACACTATTAGACCGCTACTTCGTTTTCAGTAGTTAAAAACTGGGTTGGTCAATTTAAATGTGGTCATGTGAGGACAAAGGCCGTGAACGACCAAAAATAGCTACCGTCCCGAATATGATTGAAAAAGTCCACCGTGTCGTATTATTGGGTTGGCAACTAAGTACTTTCGGTTTTTACTGATAGAAAGCGTTGCTTTATTTTTTGTATAACGTATGTTAATACTGTACTTTACCGTTTGTCGCGTGATACTAGTCACATTGACGTAACTTCAGAAGCAAGTAGTGCATGATTTTTATTAAAGCTATTAGTTGTGGGTTAATTTTAAATGGAGTGCAGAAACGAACATTTTCGACATATTTTTGACTATTTTATTTCCGTAAAGGAAAGAAAGCTGCTGCGGCTCACAAAAAGATATGTGAAGTTTATGGTGCTAATTGCCTAACAGAGCGAACGTGTCAGAATTGGTATAAAAAATTCCGTTCTGGAGATTTTTCCCTCAAAGATGAGCAACGTTCTGGTCGGCCTACTGAAGTTGATGATGACCAAATCAAAGTCATAATTGAAGAGGGTCATCATATAACTGTTCGAGAGGTTGCGGAGAGGCTACATGTATCGCACACAACAATTGAAAAAATTTAAAATGTCTTGGGCTAGTTAAGAAGCTTGATATTTGGGTACCTCACGAATTGAAAGAAATTCATTTAACACAAAGAATCAACTTTGCGATATGCACCTTAGACGAAATGAAACCGACCCTTTCTTAAAAAGAATCATCACTGGTGATGAAAAATGGGTCCTGAACAGTAACATAGTTCGAAAACGGTCATGGAGCAAACACGATAAACCAGCTCAAACCACATTGAAAGCTGAATTGCATCCAAAAAAAGATCATGCTGTCAGTTTGGTGGGATTACAAAGGTGTTGTGTTTTTTGAGCTGCTTCCAAGGAACCAAACGATCAATTCTGATGTTTACTGTCAACAATTAATAAAACTGGATGAAGCAATCAAAGAAAAACGGCCAGAATTGTCAAATCGGAAAGGTGTAGTTTTCCACCAAGATAATGCAAGGCCTCACGCATCTTTGGCAACTCGTGGGAAACTATTGGAGCTTGGCTGGGAAGTGATGCCACATCCCCCATACAGCCCTGATCTAGCACCATCTGATTACCACTTATTTCGAAGTTTGCAGAATTCTTTGAATGGTAAAACTTTCACAAATGACGATGACCTTCACTCGCACCTGGTTCAGTTTTTTGCTGATAAGGACCAGAAATTTTATGAGCGCGGAATCATGCAGCTGAAAGAAAGATGGCAAAAGGTCATTGAGCAAAATGGAAAATATATAATTGATTAAAAACTACTCTTTGTTAAAAAAAAAAGTGTTTTATTTTATACTACAAAACCGAAAGTATTTAGTTGCCAACCCAATAGATGACAGTCAAGTAAAAGCGCACTACAAAATCAAACAGGAATGGTCTCATTTGACAAAGAAGAAAGTGCTTTTGCATTAGGATAACACATCTGCCCATAAGTGCGTGATCGTCATGGTCAAAATTCATGAATTAGGATCTTAATTAGCGTTTAATTCACCCTATTGCTCATATTTGGCTACCAATGAGCATTATCTATTTCCAAAATTGAAAAAATGGTTAGGTGGAAAGATTTTTCGTCTTTTGACTAACAAATGTCTCAAGCGAGCAGTAAATTATATTGAAAACTAAAATATTTTTGTCCACAAAACTTGTGTTTATGTCGTATATCTCTAGAAAAAATCTTGTGTATCTAGCTTGATAACGTAAAAGGTTATAAAACGCAGACCCCAAAATAGGAAATGTGAAAATACTCTATCTGACTACTAATAATTTATTTTAGTCCGAGACCTCAACGCTTTCTTAAGCATCGTTAAATATTGATAAATGATCAATGTTCGTATAATTGCATTGCATATTTGCTTTTCTCTTTCTAAAAATAACCCTACAGAATATATAGTTTAAGTTTATTTGATGATATCATTTTAATAAATTAATAAAAACTTATTTATGTTTATATTATATAAAATACTAATTACTAGTGTTATTCTTTATTTAAAATAACTTTGACTAAACTTTCTTTCCATATCATACAGTTAAATTTTGAAGTTAATTGATCAGAAATGTAAGCTGTAGTATATAACTGTCCTCAAAATATACTTCTTAGTCAATGACTTTTCCCTTTCTACAAACAAGGATAACCATGCAAAAAACCTTCTTTTACGAAACTCTATTATAAAAAATAAATATTTCCTTTCATATGTTTAAGCTGTAGTCTGCAAACTATAGTGTTAAATTTTAAAAATGAATTTTTATTTTGTTTTTAATAAAATATAATTAACACCGTAAAAGTATTCTTGTCGAATTTGTTACATAAAATATCAGTTTGTCCATAGTAAAAGAATATCTATAGAATATGCCTTGATATAAGATGATTTTTTTGATATCATAATCATTATAATGATTAAAACTAGTGGTTGTAGTGATTTGGTTCTTATTCATCAAAATGTTCATTAATGTTAATCGCGAATTACTTAAATCCCTTACTGTATATTTTAACAAAACAACAGAACTACTTTTTCAAAGGCATTTTATTTTTTAAATCTATATTAACCAAACTTGCTCTAGAAACGTTCTTTTGTTTTAAAGGTACTTTTTGCAACCCTGGAATTTCTGGAATATTGGGACGAATTATAGGTCTATGTGGAATAATACCTTGTAAATTACCCAAGAATGGTCTAGAAAAGTTTAATGTTGGATGTATTATGTTTCTCATATGTGGTATTATTGGTCTGGATATATTCAGTGGTATTATAGGATTTTGTGGATTTACAGATATTAACGGTCTGGCTAAGTTTACAGGCGCCATTGTTTTGAGTGGATTGATTGATTGAAAAATTCCTGTAGGGGCAGTTGTAGGCCTAATATTTGCTTGCTGATTAGGTTTCACATTTCGAACCGTCGGTACTGTTGGTGTGATAATAGATTGTGTAGTTGAAGTCATTGTATTTAATTTTTGAACTGGTTGTACGCCACCATACACATGTGGTTGATTAAGTATTTTTTGGATATCCAACTTTTTTGCGCTGTCTTGTTTGTGATGAATGTTAGGATCTTCTGTTAAGCTAAAAATTAGATAAGTATTAATATTGTGATATTATAAAATATGGCTCGTTTCGAAATTCTTGTGCTAATCATACAATATATTTAATAAGAAACACTACCCTCATAAAATTTAAAGGGGGTGTCATATTACGCATTTATAAACATTTAATTCATTTTTTTTACAAGTAAATGTATTGTCATGAATCTCAGCGTCAACGTATGCCACCTCAGGCATCATTAGTAATACTGGAGCATTAAAGATGGATATTAGTAGCCAATGTTAACTAGAAATATTTGTAAGTAGTGTTTTGAGGTTATTTGTTACGTTATGCGTAAGTAGCAGTTGCAAAGGGTACTAGGAAAGTTTTGCAATATGACGCAACAATGAATCGTAGGAAGCTGCATGTTGAGACATGTTCATACGTGCATAGTAGCCGCCGCGCCATGTCGATGGGCTCAGTTATTCATTAGCAGTAAGAGTGTAAAGTGCTTGCAATGGCATCGTGGTCACGAAATGAGATAAGGACAGTTTTGCGTTATAATTTCGTGCGTGGTTTAAATATAGACCAGTGCATCGATGAAATGACTCTTGCATCAGGTGATGTTTGTCCACATCGCACAACGATATTCAGGTGGTATAGAAAATTCCAAAGGGGAAATTTAACTGTGGAGGATACTGAGAGGCCGGGAAGGCCACGAACGTCAGTTACGGAGGAAAACGTTACTACTGTGAGGAAAATGCTTGGCGAGGGCAGGCGAGTGACCTACCCACAGATAAAGGTTACTTCAGGCCTAAATGCAACATCAATTCGTTCAATTCTATTTGTACAAGCAGCTAGTATTATGATGCAAATGTTTTAAGCCCAAACTTAATATGAGAATAATTCTATAAATACTGCATGATTATATGCACGTGAAGAAACTTTGTTCTCTCTGAGTGCCGCATCAACTGACTGAAGAGCAGATGACACGTGTGACTTGGTGCCGGGAGATGCTAAAAAAGTTTAATAAGGGACAATCTCGGTATGTGAACAACATCGTGATAGGTGACGAGACTTGGAGTGGAATTGTGGATCGCGTTGTTTTGGACACACAGAAGACAATCACAGCTAAGTGGTATACTAAACAGTGCCTGCCTAAAGTCATTGGATCTATGAAGAACCTGTGGCAAAGTCAAGAATAGACACCTGGTTCTTCCATCGCGATAATGCTCCAGCTCACCGCACCAAAGTCTGCACCGAATATTTGACCAGGACAGGATTGAAACTTCTCGTGCACCCTACAGTCCAGATCTTGCTCCCTGCAAGTTCGCACTAGTCTCATATGTGAAAATGAAGTTAAAAGGGAGGCGGTTTTCCAGTGATGAGGACCTTCTGCGGGCTTGGGACGAGTGTGCTCTTTACTCCCTAGTGAAACTTGGCAGAATTGGTTTAAAGATTGGTTTCGGAGGATGGAGAGGTGTATCGAGTGTAGAGGAAATTACTTTGAAAAAATTAAATAAACAAAGCTGTATTGCAAAACTTTCCTAGTACCCTTTGTATTGATATAGACCGTTAAGTAAGGAGATTATACGGAAACCAAATATCGAGCTTGCCGACAAATTCATGTGATAATGCTTGAATGATGCGGCGTGAATTTGATTCACTTTCATTTTGACATCATCAATCTCAGTAAGCGTCACTGATCGGGGAACATTGTTAAAATTAAAATCACCAATCCGCTTGACGTCACGTAAAGGAACTAACAGATCAAATTTGACATCAAGTACGTATGAAAACATTTCGTAAAACAGCTAATGTAAATAATTCTCTTTAATTTGGTATTCAGAAAATAAAAAATTTTAGTTCTAAGCCCTATGTGTAGGTGAAATGCGACACTTGCAAAATGTAATATTTCACTTTTTTTTTAAAATAATGTTAATAATTATTCTTGCAAATACAATGAGAAAAGTAAACAGGTACATTATATCTATTTAATTAATTAAAAAAAATATTTTTATAAAAATTCCTTAAATTATAAAATTTAGATTACACCTAAATAATAAATACCTCTCAAATGCAGAACTTGGAATTTTATCCATTTTGAAGAGTTCCACAAATAATGTAAGAGCCTTGTTTAAATTATAATTGCATTCTTCTAGGCACCTAGAACATTGAAAATATATTTGATTACAGTTGTACAGTGATGTTTGAGTTTAGAAGTAATAATATTAATGTTTTCACATCCACAAACAGTTCAAAGCTAATTAGACTGGGCATAGGTAAACCATAACTTATTATTACACCTGCGATCACGGACCGACTTAAAATCCTTGACTACTGGCATTCATTTTAAAGAAGAACGTTCGACGAAGACAAGCAGGATGTCATCGAAACGTCAAGGTCTTCTTAAAGATCAAGCCAATACGCAAGACAAAACACAAATAACAACGTCGACAATATACAAATACAAGAAAATCAAAGAACATATGTGTATGTACGTCTATAATACACGTCTATCAATCAATCAATTGACTATTCCCTATCATTTGGGCGTTCATGTAATCCTGCGTCCATATAAGGACGTCGAATTACATTGCCATAAGATTTGTTTTTCGAGTTGTTGACAAATTTTTGTTTTTTTATCAAAAAATCCGTATAATTTGAATTGACCAAAATTCGTTAAAGGTATCCGTATCGCGTGCCGTATTTTGAAACTGTATATTTAAGTTTTAGCCAGCGCATTATTAGGGGTCTAGAAACTTGGCAACTATGTACGTAGGAAGAAGAAGATATCTACTAACAAATAAAAATGTTAATGTTAATTTTCGATATGCTTTCCAAACTAACTGATGTAATACAAATAAAAATATTTAACATTTATTTGTACAGGAACTTGAAATCTTTATTTCTATATCAATTTCAAAATTTTACGTTCATTCTTCATCATACTGCATCGGCATTTAGTTAATATATTAACCATTCTATTGAATATTATGGATATATTCCTGTTTATCGAAAGTGCACTGCGTAGCCCGAGACCTGTAGATGTCTAGATGTATTGCCAAAGAATTTAAAGATAGATTTGGTAGATTAGGAGAACTATGGCAGCAAGGATCAGCAATTTTGAGGATCCCACAAATGAAACTGTCCAACTAAAAATCAGTCTATCGTGTCTTATGACTCTAATCCATTTGCATGAACAAGTTTTACATCAGGTTATATAAAAATTAGCCATACCAAGATTGGCTCATGGGTTAGATCGATTAGACTCTAGAGAAGTATGAAATATGTAGAAGGATTGTTCCAATGTGCTAGTGTCAAAGTTTTAGTCCACGGTGATCAATCCGAACATTCTCTCCAGGCTAGAACATCTAAAACTGTAAGCTTGGGAGTTGCACGCAAATTCCGTAATTGGTAATAGGTATAGAAGACGTCATATTTGTGTGTTTGTAAATAAATATACATATTTTGTTAATTAATTTGGCTATGTAACTTAATTAGATAACCATTAGAAATCAGTGAGCTAACAAATACGGCTTTAGTGAGGCTATATACGCCTGTCAACAACGTATTTTCCATGCCTATGAAATTTTATATATTTCTTTTATCAATATTTATTATTTCAATACCTGTAAAACTGAAAAATGTTAAACCAAAAAACAATTTATATAAGAGCTATTTACTTTTCCACATGGAATACAAAAAGAAGAAAATCAATGTTTCTATTGAAAAAAAAGTTAAATACAAAATCTGTTTCTGTTTAAAAAAAATTAAAACTCATAAGTAAAAGCCAGACTTTCGACGGTACAGATCGTATACGGAATTTGTTTCGTGCGGGTTTTTGTCGTAGTTTTCCAGGTGAAACATTGTTCGATTGTCTGCTGATAATGACAACTTAGTTATCGAAATGCGTATACAGAATACCAAAATTAATGTGGAAAGGGGTTATATATCAACCTTAAGTGATTAAGTTAATCAACCACAGGCTCCATCAAAATTACCTTCGCGTATCAAATTATTATGATACCTGACGCACGATCCCGGTGGATTTTATAAGATGATTAGGGAGAAACCACCAATATTTGGAAGCATTTATGGAGCAAATGTAAACAAAAAAGTCTAATATACACATGGTCGAATACCAACGATTACTCAGATAGCAACGAAACTACGAATAGGCCATGCATTCCCAGCCCAACACGTGAGTAATTACTAATTATCACATTTATTTTGATGCTTGTGATTCTCGCCTTTTATATGTGACTTCCTTTAATCGGTGTTCCTACATAACTTCGAAATGCCTATCACATTTAGTCATCGAAAATATTCTATGATTTTCACTTATGGATATTGCAACGGTAACGCTAATCATGCAGTTGCTGAACAGCAATGTCTCTTTCCCAACATAAGGACAGATATAAATGTATTTCAAACAGCCTTCAATGCATTAAGTGCATGTAGAAAATTTCCAAGTGTAAAAATTACATTTGAGAGGCAAGCTAATTCTGGTCTTGCAATGGACGAAGAAATTCTTATGATAGAGAGTAGTCCGTGTGTAAGTACAAGACGCATTGTATCCCTTTTCAAAATTAATCAAACTACAACATGGAAGGTTATTTCCGAATATAGTTCATATTCAGCGCTTCTACAATCTTCATAACGGTGGTAATATTTTACGATAGCATTTTCGCAATTGGATAAACAGAAGCTGCACACTTTACAAATGTATTTTCTTCATAGAAGAAGCGACTTTTAATCGTATTGGACTAAGTAACTGTCTGAACGAACATCGTTGGTCAAATGGTAATCTGCAGACCACGATGGAAAGTAACTTTCAATGTTAATGCATAGTGTGATATAATTAATAGTATGTTACTTGGTCCAATTGTGCTAAATAATCGTCTTACTGTTTATAATTTTTTAGAAAATAATTTGACAGATCTATTGGATGATGTTGGATATTGGGTAAAACCTGTACTCGCAGCATGATGACCATACTGTGATCATTCATCTCAATAATCTACAACGCTGGATTGGCCGTAGTGATTTTCAAAAATTGGCCACCAGGTCACTATATAAGAATCACCTTGATTATTGCCTTTGGAGACGATTTAAATCATTAGTATATGCAACAAAAGTTAACACAAAAAAGCACTACTCGGCCGAATTGTCAATTTCATAGCACTCATAAGAGAAACTTTCTGTACACTTTACATATATAATACAGAATAAATAATTTTCTCTACTGCTGAATTACAATTACCTTCAGGTAAAAACAGTTGATAGTCGACCAAAAAAATATTTAGTTTTTTGTTCACATTTGCCCCACACACACCTACCCCGCATATTCGGGGTTCCTCCCTAATCATGCTCTTTTTCTGGAAGGGGCAATTTCTCGTAGGTTTTTGATACTGTTTTGTAGGTAGCATACGTTGCCCACCTAAGTTTCTTGTCGATATATTGCGTCTTCACTAAATCCATAGTTTAGTGTTGTCAGCTATACCTTCTCAGAATATGGAGTGATTCAAATATTCCGCTAAAACGCGGAACACATAGCTTAAAAATGTAACATAAATAGTTGTGAATGAAGTAGTTTGTCAGCAATATTAATCTTTCTCTTTATTATATAAAAATAAATGAAAAAAAATTCATTTCAATGGAAGTATGATTATAGAAACGTTATTTTTTTGATTAATATGTACAACCTATCTAAAATTAAAATTAAATATTACTAAAATAAATATTTCATGAACTTTTCTTTTTAATAGAAAAGTATGTGTATGTGTATGTGTGTGTATATATATATATATATATATATATATATATATATATATTTGTAAGTCATAAATTATTGATATTCATATTAAATTTATTTGTGGAATTCAAGGTAAAATGTAAACTACTGTTAAAATTTATTTTAAAACTCCATCAAAAATACAACAAAGATTATAAATATAGAAACATTAGCAGTACAACTAATCGCATTCACTTCTGCTTGACAATAAATCATCAATATCATCCATTAACCCATCTAAGTCCCACATTCTTTCTCCTACTTTAATCTCATGGTTGATTCAATTCTTCCAATTATCCATTGTAACATTTATAATTGCTTTCATCAAACGTTCTTCTACACGTGCAATTTGGACTTTGTATTTTTTGAAGCAACTTCACTTTTTATTTGTGTTCAAATCATTTCAATTGGATTGAGTTCAAAATGATATGGTGGTAACCTCAATACAGTGTCATTTGCAGCAGCTGCCATTTGATCAGTTACATATATATTACATTATTCTTTATGAAGGCGTACTAAATGCAATAATTAAGCACGTAACATTTCTGCATTATTCTCAATATTTTTGGAACGTAACCAGTCTTGGACTGCAGCTTTCCTCTGTGAAGAAGTTATAAGATTATGATATTATGATAACAGCATTATCTGGCAACCTAGACAATACTTGTTCAATCATTCCTCAAAAATAATACCACTCATTTCAACATGGTAATCAGCTGTTTTTCTGCCTTCAAAAAGCAACAGTCCATTCTTCTCAAATCAAAATTCAGATCCTATGTGAGGTATTATTAATCGCCGGCTCTAGCGCTAGGGCTTTTTAATCCTATGGATAATCCCTCAACAAAAGCTTGTCATGCACTTGCTATACTTGCATCAACCCAAACTTTTTCCTTTATGTGTCCCTCATTTAACCATTATTCGTCTAGGTAAAATATTGAGCGACCCTCATCTCTGTAATGTTCTATTGTTGTCAGATATTTTCTTCTCCACCTGATAACTTCATCCTTTTCTATTAGCAAGTTCTTCTTGTTACGCTTTACATATCTGAAATATAAATTAAACATGAATATGCAATAACATGAACAGTTTTTCATCAACACTTACTTGAAATTAATGAGTTTCAAGAATCTGCGTAGAGTTGCTCGACTCATGTTTGGTATGGACTCATCTCTAGTTATTTCTCCCAAGATTTTAAGTGTTGGAAGTTCGTTTTTAAAAAAAAACCATGCACCATCTACCATACAGTAACTTTTGACAGATTCATCAAATTCTAGAAGCCTTGAATGCCTGCCTATTCAAAGGAGAGCTGACTTCACCTGTTTATTTATATTCTTGAATAACTCGATATACAGTTGACTTGGCCAGCCCTACAATACATTCCTTATAAGGTATTGCTATAGAAATAATACCTACAACTTACTTAGCATTTCAGAGATGTTCGTTACAATTGCTGTCGTTCCCATTGGTGGAGTTTGCAGCGTTAACATTTTATATATATTCAAAACTGTTTGTTTTTCTTCATACGTCAGGTGTCCCAGTCGTTTACGCTTTCTGGGTGGTGATACTAACTGTTTGCTAGAACCTTGGTGATCACTCATTTTATTTTTGTACTTAAAAGTACAGATTTTATTAAATAATACAGAAAAATATAGTAAAACAATGCAAAAATGTAATTGAACGTTTACAGGTTATGAAAAATGGCGGATATCTGGCACTCATTTTTCCATATTAAACTTGCCCATTCAAGCACCAATGAAATCTCTTAAAAATATGTACTATTTTGGCGCAATATTTGAACCACTCCTTCTTATTCTGAGACAAGGTATAGACGAACACCGCCCTTTTATTACGTAATTATTTTCAATATGCTAATTTTTTTCAAAATTCTCGGGAGTATATTTAAGTCAGATTAAATAAACAAAAATATGGATGAAATGATATACAACCATAGAAGGAAAAGTTAATTTTTTGTCAATTTTTACATGAACTACATATATATTAGATATGCATATATGAAAATGCTGATTTTTTCAATCATATTATATCATATCTTGAACATTTTCATTAGAAACTGATTTCAAAAATCTATAGGCCAGAATTAATTTTCGGACAAACATATTTCTACAATAGCAACTGCAAATTGAAAACTAAAATGACTAAATGAAAAATGTTTTCTAATTGATCCTTTCTTTCAAGTATTTTAAATTTATACTGCAATATAAGAAACTTATGTTTTTACAAACATAAGTTTGAAGAATTTACATTCATAAATATAGCTTGTGATCTTTGATAATACCACACTAGGCTATAAACATGCCACATACAAAAATTATAATTACATTGGATAAGTGAGTTATTGTATTAATTAAAAATATATTTCCCAATTGTTTAGTCAAAATTTAGTTAGTAATTCTAATCTACTTACTTTTTTGACCAATTCATATTCATTCCCGTTACGACAGTTAAAACTTCTGCTATTTCATTCATTTCTTTAGCATTTTGTGGTTGTGATATATAAATGGAGTGCGGTTTTGGCAATTTAACATGTTTGAAAGCTCTGGCAGCTTGCATTGTTGTAGCATTAGATACATACATCATTTCATTAGTTATTAAATATTCTCCATTTTGACCAGCCATCAGTGTAAATGATCTAGAAAAATTCAATAGCCTATCTACTTCCAATAGAGTATCTGGCACTTCTCTAAACACTCCACTAACAACTAATATTGCAGCTTTTTTCTAAAATGTAGTTGACTAACATTATTTAAAGTTATGAACATAAAAGAATTTCACTTACAGTGTACATTATTAAATCTACCGTAAAACTGAATGAATCATGTTCAGTAATTGGTAAAGAATTTAAAACCTTCATGATTTGATCAGGTCCTTTAAATAAAAATTCAACATTTTTAGTAAAATCTAATATTTGGAGTAAATTTCTTGAAATTTTCTTGTAAATGCTTAACCTAAAATGTTATTTACTATATTATATATTTATTTTTTATGTATTCTTACCTAGCATTAAGAGATGTTGACTGTGATGGTAGATAATTACTAGTTATAGAAAGTAAAGCATCTTGATGATATATTTCGCTTAGTGTTGACCTATTTTGTGAATCATAAAGTGTGAAATAATGTTCCAAAAATTGATCTACAAGATCATATCCAGTTTGACTGCATAAAAAGTTACGTCTAAAAGGTAAAAATACTTTTGCCTGTATATTAACACCATCTAGCTTTTCTATATTTTCTAAGTTTTCCCTAATTATTCTGCCATATGTAAATTCATCATAATTATCACATATTGGATTTCCATCCAGCCATAATTCTGTTATCTTTAAATCTCCCAAATTGGAAATTGCTGAAATATTCTTAATATTGTTGTTCCTCAAATCAACTGCAGTTAATGTCTCATTATCTGCTAAAGCTTCTATTGGTTTCAAATTTTCTAAGTCATTCGAACATAATTTGAGAGTTTTAAAATTAATATTCCTTGCTAAATGTAATATGTAAAATAATAGTTTTGGCTGTGATAATGGACAATATTCTTCCAATTCTAATACAAAAAATCAGTTTTAGAAATATGCATACTGATACCATATTCATTTACCTGTGTCTTTCGAAAAATTTTCCAAATTCAATACACCAGTTTCTGAATTAAACCTTTTATTCATTACATTTAAAGCGTTGTTTTCAATATTGATTTTTATATCATCAGAACACGCAAAACATATGTTTATTGATAACTTAAACTAAAAAAATACTAGTAAATATAGAAAGATATTTAATGAATTTACAACATACGGGTTTATCCTTGTTGAATGGATTTGGTACAGTCAAATTGTAATTACACATTCGTTCAATTGCTGGTCCACAATTTTTCATTAAAAACTCTGCAGTATTTTCAGAAGATTCATAACAAACCGGTATAAAATGTAATGGATGGCAAAAATTCATTATAGTTTTTAAAACTGCTTCTCGATCTAAACCTTCCACATTTTCAACCTATATATTACAAACACGTTTTTAAACCGAATACCATTAGTTTCAAATTGTACATACTTTTATTTTATGCCAGTGTGTGTTGCGGAAGATATCATTTTGATGTTTATTTAAAATTCCAGATTTTAAATTAAATTGATTTATTTCTATTGACATGGTAAAACATATATTTACAGAAACCGTAAGCACTATGTCAAATATTATTTATCAATCGATGTCACTTAAATATCAACCACAAAAATTTAAAAGAAAAACTGCTCCCCCTACCACCAAGACGCACGTATATACTTAAGAATTAATATGTCATCATAGATGGCAGGAAAAATTAGTTTTTTTTAATATATTTATAATCAAATTTATTGTATACTGAAATTATGGTAAAGAAATGCATAATACATTTTATATAATTAGTTTTCAAGACCTTTTAAAATAATGTAAATATTCCTATGTGCAACTTAAAAAACATTTGAATACAATCAGCTTAATACAGTTTTCATTAAATAAACCTAGCAGCAGCTAAGAAATTAAGAACAGTAAAAATCTATAATGTTGTAAAGTGGGACACATTGGAAGTATTCCCAATTAGCATTTGTGAATTTCACTAAAATTTGAAAACTTCGTGATTTAGTTTTTGGGCAGGATTTTGCGTCCCCTGGTGCTTGGTCGACCAAATATATTTCACTCGAAAAACATTTTTGAATTTTTTAAAAAATAATTAAACTTGTATACAGTTCTGCACCAGCAAATACTACAATTTAATCAAAGCCGAACAAAATCAGTTAATTCTGTAAAAAAAATTCTTCAATTCAAAATGCCTCTGATTAGTAGATAATGTTGCTGGAACAAAGTTTAAAATTTAAAAAGCTCTTCCATTAAAAATGTCTCTGATTAGTTGACAATGTTGCTAGAATAGAGCCTATAGCTTTTTGATATATTTAAAGACATATAAATAATATATATATAAAATATATATTTTATAGGAAGGTAGTAAACAAAATAAATTTTACAGTATAACACATTCGCAAATAAACTTTCTTAACAAGCTGCCTGAAATAATTTATTTGCCAAATTTTCAACTGATTCTACTTAATTCAATTTAGTCTTAAAATAAAAATATTTCTCATATTATATATCAGAAATTATAACGAAAATTTTAGCTATTAATTATTTAGAATAGTTTAATTATATATCTGCATCAAAAATGACAAATATTAAAAATATGTTAAGGTTTTTTAGAATTTAACTTTTTTGATATTTATTATGACACAATAAGTAAAAGCCATGATTAGGAATTAACTTCTTTCCTTTCTAAAGAGAATATTATTATGAGCTTCCCTTATGGATTCTTCTTCTGGGCTTCCGGACT
Organism: Dermolepida albohirtum; assembly: GCA_031893035.1. NCBI lineage: Eukaryota > Metazoa > Arthropoda > Insecta > Coleoptera > Scarabaeidae > Dermolepida > Dermolepida albohirtum. Next base: position 26,216 of record JAVIWB010000923.1, on the reverse strand, counting down.
GGAACCGCGTCACTAGTATAACTGCCGACGTTTCGTACCCACTCGTATGGGACATTTCAGGGCTCAACTACTGCTACTGTTTGTTGCACTGAAACTAGAAGATAGTACGGACCACGACCGCGGAAGTCTACGTACCAGATTCCATTCTGGATATTTAATGCAATAAGTTACCTTAATACAAAATTTCCCAATTTCTCATGATAAATGTCATTGGAATTTTTATTTTGTCTGTACCCTCAAAATAACAATACAGATATAAAAGAAAGAAAACAAACATTCATAAGCAACTGTCTAATTGCTTAAATAAAAGAGTGTAATTATAAAAACAAGGTGAGAAATAAACTATAGTAAATACTTAGACTCTACAACTGTATAGAATTTAACTATTGACGTTAAAAACAAAAAAACTATGTTATATTGAATTATTACATTAAAATTATTAAATGTATTGTATTGAATTATTGTTACAAAAATAGTTGCTGGATAATAAAAATATCAGAGAGGTGAAAAAAGAATTAAAAAGTAGGACCACAGAGTTTTGCATGCAGACTCGATGCAGGAATAACTTTTATTTAAGCCAGATGGCTATGAAAAACATTAAGATGAGATTAAAATTATTAGAATGATATAGACAAAAACTAATTACTAAGTTAATACGGCGTATTTAGTGAAAGAGTTACGCCTATCTAATAACCTTCAGTGATTTTCGTTTTCAATAGTTGGTAAATGTTGATTTTACAGATGCGAAAGTTGCAATCGCCATTTTGATTTAAATTTATATATTACTTTTTGAAAGCACGTAATAACAAGTGTCTAAATTAAATTTATTAATAATAGATTTGTTTGATAAGGCAAGCGTTGTTTGGGATTGTTTCTCAGTGATTAATATGCCATCTTATCATTTTGCAAGGAAATTTCAGATATGGAAGGTATTATAATTTAAGAAAAGTTATATATTTGACCAACGAACATTTTAAAGAAGATAATTATATTAAAACATAGACGTGTAGAAAACTGAAACCTAGTATTTTGCTTTCATAAGTCTTGCCAATTGAGTTCTTCGGAAACACAATGCGAAAGATAAACCTAAGATTTATACATAGAGATGAACTCAGACTTTACAATTTTGCTATTCATAAATATTTACTAAAAGAATTGTTTATAAAAAAAACTTAGTAACATTGTCATGAATTGAAGAATACTTTTAGTGATTTTTGTTTGTAAATGTTGATTTCATAGATGCGATCATGTTTCGAGGGCCATTTTAATATAAATTTGTATATTGTATACATTTACATCTTTTTTTATTGATATAGATTATGAATAGTGTTTTCGTGTACATAAATATTAATATTAAAATTTCTCAAACAAATTTTTTAAAATTATGTAATACTACTAAAAGATTGTTTAAAAAAACTTTATTTTTTATATATAATATATTTACTACTAATGTATTAAATGAAAAATAGAAAAAGATACAAAATAAAGACATTTCTAAATACACACACACATACATACATATATACATAGACAAGAAGAATCTTGTATTTTGTATTAAAAACTATAGAAAAAAATGCTATAATTTAACCCGTCAGTATCTGCAGAACATTTATAACATAAATATATAATATATAATAAGTTATGTATATAAATAGCACTACTAAAAGAATTATTTAGAAAAAACTTTTAACATTTATATATAGTATATATATATATATATATATTGCTAACGTATTTAATGGAAAAGAGAAAAATATATAAATAAAGACATTTCTAAATATACATAAATAAAAAAATCTTTGCATTTTATATTCAAAACTATAGAAGAAATGATAATTTAAGAAATAAATAATAATAACGTTGGTTATTGACAATTATTAAATATATATATTTAATGTTTCTATATATAAGTAATACTGATACATAAAAAATTGTGTGTCCCGTACTATATACTATATTTCTACTTACTATAATAGAGTAGTTGTCTTTTTGCGCATGTAGCAGAAATTATTTCTTCTGTTTCATGTGCGACAAAACTGATTGGCATAATTTCAATTTAATATATAAAATACTATGGGGTGCCAAATAAAAATGTAGTTCTAACCAAACTCACTTTGATCAGATGGCGCTCGAAATGTTTTGTTGGATTAAGAGGTATAAGAAAAGTGTTTTACTTTAGTTATAAACCTTTTCTTCTTGTGATTAGTATGGTTAACTTTGGAAAATTTGGATTAGATTAATTTTGATTTGTATATGTATCCCCAAGTATGTTACTTTATGAGAATTTAACTTTCAGCAAATATTATTCAATCTACACACTAATCTATTGAAAAAATTCAATAATACATTATAATGAATATTGAAATAAATCAGTTTAATCATGAGGGAATGATAAATAAATATAAAAATATCTTAACTAATAGCTCATTTTGGCATCAAATTTTGGTAAGAATTTTCAGTTAATTTTCAGAAATGTTCTATATTTTCATTACATTTTTTTCATAGGTAGAAAATGTAGAGGGTTTGGATAGAGACGCTGTTCTTAAATCAATCATGAGGTCTTGTGAACAGACTCATTTTATACCAGTCCAGTATGTATCTTATAAAAATAGAGCTACATTTTTATTAAAAAACTGTGGGCAGGCAATTCAAAAATTATGCAATCAAAATTTAATTATTACAAATCCATATAATAATAATAAACCTGTATGTTATATTACTATACATTTATTTCATTTACTAAAATGTATAATTTTAGTTCAAGATAACATTAAAACTATGCTATGCTCGTAGTAATGAATTAAAGATCAATATTCAATTTAATCTAGCAAGTGTATTAAACAAAAGATTCAATCAGGAAACTGGTTTATTAGATTTAGATAATTTCGCCAAAGATGCAGGTAATTGTACAAATGCTTATGTTATTATTTTTTTACCACTAATTATTTATCGCTAGAATTAGAAGAGTACTGTGCATTATCTCAGCCAAAATTATTTTTTTACGTGATGCATTTAGCAAAAAATATTGCATTCAAATCTTTGAAATTGTCAAATAACGATATTGAATCATTGAGTCCTATGGAAGCTTTGGAAGGCCTTAAGAATACTATAACTTTAGATTTAAGAAATAATTGTATTAAAGAAATCTTGGAACTAGACTATTTTAAACATCTAAAAGTAACAGAATTGTGGTTGGATGGAAATCCTATGTGTAATAATTACTGCGAAGTCACTTATGGTAAAAGTATTAAAGAACATGTACAAAAATTAAAAAAATTGGATGGTATTAACATAAAATCAAAACCATTTCTACCATTTAGACGTAATTTTTTATGTACTTTGACTGGATATAATCTAGTAGATCAATTTTTGGAGCATTATTTTACTTTGTATGATACAGATAATCGTTCACATATGGGAGGAATGTATCATAGAGATGCAGTATTTTCACTCAGTTGTATGTACATACCTTTACAAGCTACATCTACAACACAGTAAGGGCTAATTACATGTTTAATAGTATTTCTAGAGCAAAATCATAATATACTGAAGAATGTTGATTATCCAAACTATAGTCATTAAACTTCTCAATGATAATATTCTATATTGATTTTATGGTCGTTTTTTCCTGGAAAATAAATAGTTTGTCAATTACTTAATTACTTCCTCTCTGTCTGCTGTTGAGTCTCTGGGTGTGTGTGTGCGAGTGTGCGCGCGTGTGTGGCTGTGTGTGTGTTTGTGTGTATGTGTGAGCGCGGGTGTGTGTGTATGTGTGTATGTGTGAGCGCGGGTGTGTGTGTATGTGTGTAATTTGTTATACATTATTTAGAAAGTCAAATTATAAAATGGGAAAATTGAGTTTCACTTAACTTAAGTCTATTTCCTTTCATGCCTAGTTTTAAATATTTAGTTGATGGAAACATGATTGAAATTTTTACATTTTTTACTCTCAGAAGTAGAGTGGTTGCAGCCTATTTTCTGAGATATAATACCCTATTCTGAGCCTAAGGCTTAATTCAGTTTTGAATCTATGTTCTTTAACAAAGCTATTATTGGCAAGCAATACAGAACACAGAATGCTGTAAAAAATATACTATGCTTAAATTTTCTTTTATTCGATATAACATCTTTAAATATAAAAATGTTTCTTACTGTCATCATAGTGGTGCATGCACAAAATAGAATTTAATATTTCTTATTTAAATTAAAATTTCATAATTTTTTTGATTCAAACGAGAACCAGCATTATTACATATTATCCTAAATTTGTGAGAATATTTAAAATTTTAATACCATTCATCTATCAGTTTTAGTCTTTAAATGTAGGCTATAAATGTTGATCTACAAAATGTAAGTCATTATTTAAAGAAGGATTTCTAGCAATATTTTGTTTGTCTTCTTCCAAGTTGGCTGTTACACTAGCATCCTTCTTTACTAACCACACTCTTGCATATTACATCTACAGCTTCCTCAGCGCTAATCTAAAAGTAATTTTCTGTTGTGTTGTCTCTAAATTTATTCATAATTTTCCCACATACTTTTGGAAAATGCCGTTTTCGTTTAGTTGACTCTTTAAGCACGAGTTGAACTGTACATTTGGTAAAATTTTTTAAATATAAGATAATTAAACTTCTTGAATGGTATATTTGCAGCCACAAATTTTCCCCACATGTCGATATAAAAATTATCAGTGATCATGTACACTCACAAAAACTCAGTATGTACCATAATACTCGTTAAGGGCAATCAGTAAAAAACACTGTAAGTGGTTAATATTGACTAATTTGGTTAATTAACGTTCTTGTTTTGATTTTTGTTAGTTTTTATTTCAAATACATTTTCTTTATGTAAATATATTATAATTTTAGATTGACATCATATAAGAAAGTTTCAAGGAATCTAAAACAAACGTCTGATTTTTCAAAAAATACAGAAAATTTATTTATGGGTCCCTACCCAATAGTAACAGTTTTAAGCTCACTGCCTTTAACCGAACATGATCCTTACAGCTTCACAACAGATCTAGTGATGTATACAGTAAGTTTCTTAGATAACTTAATAAAGTAGAATACTCCCTATTCTACGTTAGAAAAAAAAATATTCTGTTTTATTAAATTTTTTTAGAGGGGTAATTAGCAGATATAAGTTACAAAATGCACAATTTTATTTTACAGAAGTGATTCACAGCCACTGATTTATTTAAAATATGAAAACAAAAGTTCAGTCTTGACAGACTGCGCATCAGCCTAACTAGAAAAAAACTATTAAATCTCAGAATTGATAAAATGGCAGCTCCTCAAAAATTTTGAATCAATTTTTGGTAAAAATTCTACCAGATTTCATATATAAATAATAAAGATCAACTACGTCATAGTTCTTTCTTTAGAGAAACATACTACTGTGGGCAAAAATAGTAAGACCTGTTCATAATTTTTAAATTCTTAATTTATTCTTCCAAATCTATTTCGTTCCCCTCAAAGTAATCCCCCTGGCCCCAATACACTTGTGCCAACGTTTCTTCCAAATCTCGAAACAGTTGTTAAAGTCAATTTCAGGAATAGCCTTCAATGCGTGTAGCGATTCACGTTTAATGTCTTCAATTGTCTCAAAACGGTTTCCCCGGAGCGGTCGTTTGAGTTTGCTGAATAACCAGAAGTCACACGGAGCTAAATCAGGCGAATATGGTGGTTGCGGCACGATATTGGTTGAAAATTTGGCGAAAAACTCACGAAGAATTAATGTAGTATGGACGGTGCATTATCGTGGTGCAAAAACCAAGAGTTGTCGGCCCATAATTCTGGTCTCTTTTACGAATAGCATTGCGCAAACGACGCATAACACTCAAATAGTATTCTTTGTTGATAGTTTGGTTGGTCGGAAGGAATTCGGAGTGCACCACACCTCGATAATCGAAGAAAACTGTCAACATAACCTTGATTTTTGACTTACTTTGACGTGGTTGTTTGGGCTTCGGCTCACCTTTAATGCAATATTCGGCCGATTGAGCGTCTGTTTCCGGGTCATAAGCGTAGATCCAAGTCTCATCTCCAGTTATGATGCCTTTCATTTTGTCTTGATAGTAGGAAAGCATTGTTTCACAGACGTCAACGCAACGCTGTTTTTCGAAAAAATTGAGCGATTTTGGAACAAATCGTGCTTTCACTTTTCTTAGGCCCAAATGATCTTTCAAAATGGTTTTCACTGATCCTTCCGATATTCCAACGATGCCAGTAAGGTCTCTGACTGTTAATCGTCGATTCTCAAGCACCAATTCCTTGATTCTATTGACGTGTTGATCATCAGTTGATGTTGATGGCCGTCCTAGATGTTAATCGTCATTAACGCGTTCTCGACCCTTGGAATAATTTGTACCAATCAAAAACACTTGCTCGCGACAAACAATTATCACCGAAGGCCTTTTGCAACATTCTGAACGTTTCGGCACCAGAAATTTGATTCCGTACACAAAATTTAATGGAACTTCTATGTTGAATAATTTCACTCATTGTAAAAATCGCCGAATGCACTTTTTGTACTTCAGGAAGACAAGCGTATACTAAACACTAATGATTATTTTGATGTGACATTTGGCACAGATGTCACTGACAGTCATACCAACCTAGAAAAAAATATTTCAACGAATGGGTTTTCGCGCGAAATTTAAATTAAAAAGTCTTACTATTTTTTGCCCACAGTAGTACATAGTTTGTGGAATTTCAATGTGAAGTCTTAATAATTTTTTAGTAATCAGTTGCGGAACTGTTCTAAAAATACGATTTCACAAAAACTTAATTTCTAAATTTAAGTTGTTCTTCATTTTATATATTTACATATAGATAAACTCTCATCAGCTATTTCTTTGTCTTCACGAGCCATTCTAGCCTACGACAATTTTCAATCATTCAGTATCGCGCTTTTCAGCAAGCAACTTTGCTTTGGGACAAATTTTTGTTCCTAAAACATCCTTTGTGTTAATAATAGTAAATGCTTTTCATTAAATGGACATGTTGCAAGAAATGCAGTAACTTCGATAAAGATATACTTTGCTTCGTTTTGGAGTAAATTTCAATACTATAGCATTAAAACATATTATTTTTTTGTTGTATCCCTTAGACTCTAATAAATCTTTAGAAGAAGAATCTTTATAGATTGAAAGAATAATTTTTTGTTTTGTCTCCAGTATTATTACCTTCGATTCGTCGACATTTACATGAAGAATCAGTTCTCGGTAGGATGACTTATGATAATATGTTGTTCATATTTTATTTACCATATTATCAACAGAATTTAAACGACGTCTGATTGCTAATCCATAATACGCAGTTTGTTCACTTATTAAAGATTAGTTTTCTAGGCCTTTTTTTCTCCATAACTAGTACTTTTTAAATATTTCGAAGCTTTATGACTATTTTCATCTGCATATGGTTTACTTATTTTTATTTTTGTAATTTCTGGATGTATTTTGTAAAGCTTTAAATACCTCAGTGTCCCTATCATCGATATATTGTCCATGTTTACTGTTACAAGTCTGAAAAATATACGAATTTACAGTGCAACTTCGTGATCATAGTTTTAAAATTTCAAATTTTCAAAATATATGAAAAACAAAAAATCTATTATTTTTGCCTAGCAAAGTAGAATATCCCTTAATTTTTAATTTTCGGTGACTACCAATAACTGTACAGAAAAATTCTGGTATAACGTAACAATCAACATCACAGTAGCAACTGAAAATAGGTACATAATTCTTTCACGGTTCTTAAATATTTTTTGTGTAAAATTCACGTTTCTTAAATATTTTTTGTGTAAAATGATGATATTCAAAATTTTTTCTTAGTTTCTGGTTTAATCGGAAGCAGATGAAACAAAATATATTATTTATTTCTATTGCAAAATCATTTGTCGAAGCGCATCATTATATTATATGTGACGTCAACAGTAAAAAGAACATTGCTACATCCTCTTAAAATACAAAATTTATTCAAAATTGTTACGCTTTTCTTGACGACATGCTTTTGGCCGCAGTAACAAGTTAACTCCCGCTACATACCGTTCTTATTTCAAACTTTGGTTTTTAAAAAATTTTGTGACTGTTCTTTGTAAACAATATTTGGATATCAATCCACCCGCCAGGAAAATCGTTATCGTATTTTCTTATTATGCACCATATTGAGAAATTATCCTTCAAAAAGTAATTTTCTACGGTTTAGCTTTTGTCATAAGAGTATGGTGCTATTAAATGAAATTTTAACATCATGCAGATTATAATCAAACCAAAAATGATAATTATGTCTATTCATATTGCTATTATTTGTAAAGCGCAACTCAACCGTTCCTAAAATTTATCTAAAATGATTGGATCACCCGATGTCCCCAATGTTTATCAAGTTGTAAATTTTGAACTATAATTTTATAGTTATAATATTTATTTCTTTCAAGAATACGTTGAACAGCAACTGCTTATATGGATATATAGCACATCGATTGTCGTGACAAGCATACCTTAAATGCACAATAATAAACCGGATTGTTTGTGGAGAGGACATTCTATAGTATAATAAGCAGTATCTTCTGTTTCTCTCTGCCCGATAATTTACTCCACCTGCCACGAGAGAATCGATATGCTGTATGTGGATGTTCTTCTTCGTTTGCAAGGACATTAATAGTATTTTCATCATTACGAACAGGTTTTTGTTGATGCACATGTTTATTTTCGGATATAATTCCACTAGTTTTTAACTTCTTTCAAGGGGTATGGATGCATTATAAGTAGGGTGTTGGCATTCGGAATAATATTCAGCATACAATGGTACGGTTGTTCTGGAATTACATAGCCATTCAAGGTATATTAATATCATATCAAACTTTTCACTAAAATTTATTATCAATACACGTATTACTACAACACTTATTGAAGATTAAATAAGTTACAACTTACAATTATAAATGGTTTGGCAAATTGTTATTAGTAATTGTCAAAACTGAACTGTCAAATTTATTTCATACTGTATTTAAACAATATCATTGTAATAGTAAGGTTAATTAATTACCCTTTCTTTTTATGAAACTTATTTATGTAATACACAGCTGATTTTCTGCAAAATCGTATCTGTAAGAAAGAGGTGGTCATTTGTAGCAAATTTTATGATTTAATTAATGTGTTAATGTTCTTGTTTGTATTTACATGACGTACTAAGACGTTACTCATCAAAATGATGTATATACGTGGGATGTCTTTTAAGTTTTGCATAGTGGAACATAGACGGCGCCACTAATCAAAGGTCGGTACTAAAAACTAACCTCCATCTTTAGTTAATCTAAATCCAAAATTTTAGTGCGATACGTCTAGTGTTGTAGCTACAACGAACTGTCAAAGTTGACAAGATAGTTGAAAAATGGAATTAAACCGAGAACATTTTCGCGGAATATCCTTTTATAATTTTCGAAGACAGTTATCTCAACAAGAATGCCTCGCTGAGTTGGTTTCTGTTTTCGGCAATGAAGCACCACATCAGTCAACAATTTCTCGTTGGTATGGAGAATTCAATCGTGGGCGGATTAGTCTTATCGACGATCCAAGAGCAGGTTCACCAAAAAAGGCACTCAGGAAAACGTTGATGGTGTGCGCAAGATCATCAACGAAGATCGACATGTGACATATCGCCAGATTGAACCATTATTGGGGATTTCAAAGACCTTAATTCAAAGAAATTTGCATAAAGAATTGTGTGTAAAAAAATTAGTTTCCCGTTGGATACCCCATCTGTTGACCGAAGAACAGAAAGTAGTTTGGGTTAATTGGTGTCCAAAAACTCTAGATCACTTCAACGCCGGAAACTCTAAAAACGTGCACAACATTGTCAGTGGTGATGAATCTTGGATTTGCTCGTATTCCCTAGGTGAAGAAAAGCTCACAAGTCATCCGTTCTGAAAGTGTCTGCAAAAAGATGGTCGCGACATTTGTTTCGAAAGCATGTCATGTAGCAACAATTCCTCTGTAATGTCAAAGAATTGTCATTGCTGATTGGTATACAAACATTCGTTTGGCACACGTCATCACTGAGCTTCGAAAAACCAACCCCAAACGACGAATCATCCTCCACCAAGACAATGCAAGTTCCCACATAGCACGCAAGACAATTAAACTTTTAACGCAACCAAACATCGAATTGTTGGACTATCCTCCAACGATTTATTTACTATTCCGAAAATTAAGAACGGACTGCGCAGCCAAGGTTCTAGTCGTCAGAAGGAGCAGTCTATGCCTTCAAAAACGCAATTTTGACTGTACCAACAAACGAGTGGAACAACTGCTTCCACAGTTGGTCGAGCGCAAAGTGCATTAATCTTCGTGGAGAATACTTCGAAACATAATGAAGTCTTTAAAAGCTATTTGCTGTGTTATTCCAGTTTTATATGCAAAACTTAAAAGAGAACCCACATACGCAGTTTTTGCTATGCAATCTACACATGTTGTATATTGCCTATTCTCTAAACAAGTCTTTTGTTCAATAGAAATTAAAAGAATATATTCCTTCATTTGAAAAAGAGACTTGTGTGTAAAACCAAATTTTAAAACAATTTAGTTAAGACAGATAAAAAGCAACCGCTGACTAGCAAGACAACATTTTTGCGTATTGCGAAACATCTTTTACAAATTGTGATACAATATGAGCAGACCTGATACATGGACGGGTTTAAGACTTAAAATAACCCGCAGTTTTTCTTTGGTGAAATACACGACTACATTTCAAGTAGAAGCCTACGCTAATCTGAAGTGTGCAAAAAAATAACAATAGGGCTTACTTACACATAAGCGGAATCACATTCTTCCCAATAGGATAAGCTGCATTAGAAGCGTCGAGAAACTCTAAGATCGTTATAAGAATTTTATGAAGAACTCACCGAATTGTTATAGCAGAATAGCGTGATATATATGTATATGTATGAATATTGAACCAGAATGTGTACTAGAAAGGAATAGGCAGATGGACGAAAACATAAAACGTACTGAAGGAACAGATCTTTAAGCATGAATATAGAATTATTATACGTTTGTTGGAAAGAAACTAACTTAGAATGATTACAGAATACCTATGCCTCCATAATTTAAATTCTTCAACAAAATTTGCAGATATAATGCAAGTAATAATTGCATACGTAATATACAGCAGTCGACCTGCATGGATCTATGCTGGATTGGGTGCATTTAATAACATTGGTAGAATGCGTAATAAACCAAATAATGCTGTGTTGGTTTGGGAACTGTCACACGCTAACATAGGAAGAGGAAAAATGCCTTTAGTGTGTAGTTTAGATAGCGGTAGTGGTGGAGTATTTTCTTCACTGTATTGTATTGGGTAATAATCTTTCTTGACGTTTCCTTCAATTTATCAGTAACTCCGGCAATGTATAGGTAGAAATGTTTGTCTATTTTTCTCTTTTGCTTTTATTTTCGTGCTCTCAGCGTGTTCTTTTCGTCGTTCAATCTCTTTTGATCTGTATCACTGATCCTATTTGTTAAAAGTCTGATAATGAGAAATCTCTTCTGTTGCGGACGATGGCAAGATATTGCATGTACATATGATTTGTGCATGTCTTTTTACGATATACACCATAACTCAGTTTTTACGTTTATACGTTTAACTTGTACGTACAGATAGAAGAATAGAACAAACCGCAACATTAATATACTTTTAATTAAGAAGATGGATACAAGCTAAATAACATGTAGAAGAGTAACTAAGTCATGCTACTAGGACAGACCCAGATGATTAGTGAAGCGTGAAAAGCAAGTGGAAGACCGCGACAACATCCACACAACTTATCTACAACGGGCAATGTCTGTGAAATTCCATACACATTTTTTATCTCCTTTTAACAATATTCTTGTCTGTTGTTTGTATAACTTTCTGTTTTAAATTTTTTTAATTATAGTGAACGTTATCATAGAGAAATACCGTTAAATATTTAAGGCTAACGTTTATTAAAATAGTTTTGAGTACATCAACTAATCTCATTTTAATATGTAAAATAATTTTTACTACCGAATGATTGACCATTTGTCCGTCTTTGGTAGTAAAATATCCCTAGAACGACAGGGAAAAGGTTATTTGATTTCCATTGATTCGTTAAATGTCATTCAAAGTTTATCTTAATTTTATGTTTATAATTAATTTTTATAGTTTAAAACTAACCTCAATTTGTTAATAAAAGTTAGTTATAAATTATGAACATAACCAGTAAAATAACATAGGTTCATCAATTGCGCAGTGCTGTTAAATTAAAATTGGTATTGCCAGCCCCGAACAGTTGTTGTGGATCACTCAATATATACGAGCGATTTGATATCTAAATTGCGATTGATATAACAACAATGCTTTAAAGCAGCGGTGGCTAATCTTTTCAGCTGATTGGCCAAATTTTGTTATGAACTACATATGATACAAGTTTCATTTCCATACGTTTTAATATTCAGTATTCGGTAAAAGTTTGTATATAACGGTATCGCATTCGCAAGTTAGCCACTGCAGGTTTAGAGCACAATATAGAAAAACAATTGTACGAATTGCAAAATTTTTTTCTTTTTAATTTGCTGTTCTGAGGAGAAATCTTTTGCGTTCATACGATTCCTTTATTTTTAAAATTGTAATCTGTAGGAAGATGCCGCAGTATTAGTCGTTAGTGGAGTTTTTCGAGAATGTTCGGAGACATTATTTGAATCAAATCATTTGTTAGGATTTACAAGAACTTTTGTATTGATAGCCGGAAAAAATTGTGAATATTCGATAATTAATGAAATGTTAAACGTGACCAATGCAACGACAACACAAGCAGCAAAAGCATTCAAACATACTAAAATAGCTCAAGTAAAATGTGCAGATTTACCGAGAGCTCAAAATGATAAGGAATTACAAGATATGACAGAAGCATTGAAAGCTATAACTGGACTGAAAACGGATTGGGCTCGAAAGTAAGTGTACATATAAGATGCTATATGTGTTAAAAATGTTTTTGAATGTATTTTAATTATAGAAAAGACTAAGTTTAGTGATTAATCTGGAATAGATCTTATCAACGTTATATATTATTTTAGTTTTATAACTGGCCAAGTATTTGTTTTTTTTTAAATTATATTAGAGCCTCTTTTTAAAATATATTAGAAAAGGCTCTCAATACAATGCTTTTTTCGATTGACCTTTCTTTTGTTACACTCTTTTCTATATATTTTGAAAATTACATTTATTTTCATTAAGTTTATGGAGTTTCTTATGATCGTTAAAAATGTTCAAATTGTTTTATAATTGTAGAGTTAATAAAAATTTATTTATATTTTAGTTTAAAATTTCAATGAACTTTTTTTTCATTGAAATAATTATATTTTACGTCATTTATATTCCATAGTGTATTTATGTCTCTATCATATATATTCTGTCAAATAAATGCCGAGAATTATTTATTTAAAAGCTTCGTAAAAGGCTGTTTACATTTGTTGATTTTATTAACCGACCCAAGTATGTTTTGTAATTTTTAAAACGAATGAAAATATTAAACAGTTTGACTAAAATTTTATATTGTCAATCAAATTTCAACATTATCGAAAATATGATCATAAGTTAAGAATACGTTGGAAGATGGATATATATATATATATATATATATATATATATATATATATATATATATATATATATATAGGGTTTTTCAATAAGGACACAACAATTTTGTATTTAAGTAAAACAGAGTAGTTGAGATATTGGGCTGAAACTTATTCCAGGTGCAGTACACATGTTACATTTGACTATGGAATTCGATCTCGTTCATATGACCGCCGCGAGCACGTTTGGGGCGATCGATCCTTTGGAGTCAATTTTCCACCTCTCTTTCACACATATTAGCCAGAACGTTGACAATTTCACATTTGATATTGCCCCTGAGCTCCTTCTACGTTGTCGACTTATTGGCATAAACCAACGACTTAACGTAACCCCATAAAAAGAAATCCAACGGCGTTAAATTGCATGAGCGAGGTGGCCGAGGTTACCGAACTTCTCCTTTAATAGATCAATTGTTTGACCAGCTGTGTGGCATGTTGCACCATCCTGTTGGAACTACTTATCACTGATGTCAAGTTCGCCCACTTCTGGCTAAAAATAGTCTTCCAACATGGCACAATAGCGAACTCCATTGACAGTAACATGACGATCATTTTCATCGACATCCGCCATGAAATCCACACCACGTAATCACTTTTTGTAGTTGTAATGGCATCTCTTGAAGCACATGTGGGTTTGCTGCTGTCCAATAACGCATACTTTGCAAAGCTATTAAGCCAAAGATGAGGTTCATCCCTGAAGATGATTTTTCGATGAAATTCACGATTTTCGTCAGACTGGCTGAACCCAATCGGAGAAGTTTCGGTCGTTCAAATGATTAAGAGGCTTCAATTCTTGAGTTAATTTGATCTTGTAAGTGTGTTAGCCAAAATCCTTATGCAAAATTCTCCACAATGTGATTTGAAAGATTCCCAATTCCTGTGAACGGCGTGAAATCGACTGATTTGACTCATTTTGAACCGAAGCACTTACGGTTGCGATATTTTCGGTGCTTCGACCGGTGCGTTGTTTTACTGGCACAGGAACATACAGTGGTGAATACTTTGACTCGAATTTATCCACTATAGCACGCATAGCCTGTCCGGTGTGACGATTATTACGACAGAAAATTGAAGTAAACGCTCTTAAAGTTGCGACCACCGCCTCAGAATTGCGGTAGTAATTTTAAGTAATTTCCAAACGTTGCTCGTTCGTGAACTTCACCATGATAAAAATGTTAAACTGGACTGACGTTTTGACGTTGACAGATCATGAACAACGTTCACGGGTACGTTCGTATTAAAAGACAAAATTGTTATGTCCCTATTGGAAAACCCTTTATATACAGTACTAGAAACAAAGAATTTTTATAACGCGGAAGAACCTCGAAAACCAGCACTTCTCATAGTTTCTGCGCGAGAATATTCGTTTAAACATATAAACACACACACACATACACACACACACACACACACACACACATATATATATATATATATATATATATATATATATATACATACCACTTCAATATTTACTTCCTCTTAAAAGTGAAATTAGACAGTGTCTCACGCAATTCTAATATTTATAATAAAAATATGCTAGCTACTATGTAAACAACAAATACTACTATGCAAATTACTTTAAACTGTAGTATTAATAAAAATACATTTGGTATGTATTAAAGTGTATGGACACACACATATATATATATATATATATATATATATATATATATATATATATATATAGCTATTAATCACAAAACAAGTTCTGTACATTGCACGTCAATGAAAGGTTAATGACATAAACATAGAGTAGGAAAACTCATTAGAAATTACTAAATTGCTAACTTCAGATAGAAAAAAGGAAATAAGTACTGATATGGGGCGTACGGAAAGTAGTAAAAGATCAGGTCAATCATTGTTGCTCACTCTGTATATATACATATACATGAGCAAATGTTATAGGCAGGGTACTTTTTTTTACTGTTACAGGGTACTCAAAACAAATAAATTATGTACATAATAGGGGTTATAACATTTTTTTTATTAAGTAACTTAATATTTAATGCTACATCCTCCAGCCTTTACTACAACATTAATTCTTTGAACTACGAATATAGTCTTTAGGGGTGTAGTTGCGTTTACGAATCCTTTCCTTGAAAATATGCCATAAGTTCTCTATGGGCGAGCGGTTAGGGAATTGTGCAAGCTAATCAAAAAGCTTTACTCGATTCTCATCAAACCTTCTAATTACAGTTCGAGCTTTGTGACAAGGAACGTTGCTCTGTTGAAAGTAATTGCCTCAATCGATATCGTAAAATTGTACAATAAATGCCTCAAGAATCTCTTCTAACATATTATAGCGCACCCCATTCATGCGCTCCTCACACAAATGCACTTATCCGAAACCCTATGTAGCCGTATTTTTTGAATAAGACAATGAAATAATTGTTGAACCGTCAATTTCATTTTAATTTTCTTATTTTCAGTCCTGGATGAAGGGATGATTTTCAAAATATAAACTATCTTGTTACTTCTTATTAATTGTTATTTCTGGTCAACAATCAATTTGTGAACGCACCCTTTCACTAATCATCGAACTGTCACTGTCAATTTATTCAGTAAACTTAACATTTTCATCATGGTAAAGTACACGAACGAACAACGTCTGCAAATTATAAAAATTTACTACAGACATTCGGAGTCGGTGACCGCTACTTTAAGAGCGTTAACTCCGATTTTCGGTCGTAATTCTCGCCCTAGTAGACAGGCAGTAACAAGTTTAGTGCAAAAATTTGAGTCTACATATTCGTTGTGTGATGTTGCCGTGCCAGTGAGACAACGGGTTGGTCGAAGTGTCGAAAATATCGCTGCCGTTGAAACGTCCGTAGCAAATGATCCAAGTCAGTCAATTCCACGGCGTTCTCAACAGTCGGGCATCGCCCAGACCACTTTATGGCGAATTTTGCGTAAGGATCTTGGTTTACACCCATACAAGATCAAGCTGACTCAAGAATTGAAGCCGATGGACCATTTGAAGCGACGTACGTTCTCCGATTGGGCTATGGAAAAGATGCGCCAAGATGATCAATTTCATCGCAAAATCATTTTCAGTGACGAAGCTCATTTTTGGCTCAATGGGTTCGTCAATAAGCAAGATATGCGTTATTGGTAGGGTGAAAATCCACATGTGCTTCATGAAACACCACTTCATCCACAAAAAATAACTGTTTGGTGCGGTTTGCATGCCGGCGGCGTCATAGGGCCATATTTTTTCGTCGACGATAATGATCGTCACGTTACTGTGAATGGTAATCGTTATCGCGCCATGATTACCGATTATTTTTGGCCCGAATTGGATGATATGGATTTGGACAACGTGTGGTTTCAGCAGGACGGTGTCACAAGCCACACAGCACACGTTACAATAGATTTATTGAAGAGTATGTTTGATGAGCGTGTTATCTCAAAAAATGGACCAGTCGATTGGCCGCCTCGTTCGTGCGATTTAACGCCTCTAGACTTTTTTCTTTGGGGCTACGTCAAGTCATTGGTCTATGCCAACAAGCCCACAAGGTTGAAAGAGCTCAGAGCCAACATTGAACGCGAAATAGCAGCCGTTTCGGTCGAATTGTGTGGCCGAGTCATCGAAAATTGGGTCCAACGAATCGACCGCTGCAAGCGTGCCCGCCGTGGCCATATGAACGAAGTCGAGTTCCATTTATAAATGTTTTGATTGTACTTCAACCCGATAATAAAGTTTTTGAAATATCTCAAATGGTCTGCATTTTATTTTGAAAAGTTGTCAAGTCCTTATTGGAAAACCCTTTATATACAGTCGCGATTAAATGTCATAGGCACCTCAATGAAACAGGTGCTTCACAAAGCAGGTAGTAGTTCCGAGATGAGCGTTATCGGGATAGTACGTGTACGCGTTAAAAACAGTATTTAAAATAAAAGTTTCTAGAAATTGTACATTAGGTAGGTCAGCCGTCTTGGAGCCATTTACATTCGCCAAAGGTCAGGAGAGGTATTTATACCGAATGTATTTCACCCACTGTTAAACACGGTGGTGGAAGCATGATTTAGGGGTATATGACTGCACAGGGTGTTGGAGAAGTGCATTTGTGTGAGGGGCGCATGAATGGGGTACACTATAACGACGTCTTGGAAGAGGTTCTTGAGGTATCTATTGTACAGTTTTACGATATCGATTCAAGCAACAGGGTGCACAGGGTGTAGGAGAAGTGCATTTATATGAAGGGCGTATGTCACAAACCTCGACTTGTAATTAGATGATTTGGTGAGAATCGAGTGAAGCTTTTGTATTGGCTCGCACAGTCACATGACCACTTGCCCACAGAGAACTCATGGCATATTATATAAGAAAGGATTCGTAAACGCAACCACACCTCCGAAGAAGCGCTCAATTGAACAGTGTTCCAGGGCATCCATTTCGCCAGAAACTTGTTATAATTTCGTGGTTCAAAGAATTAATATTGTAATAAAAGCTGGAGGAGGTAGAATTAATTATTAATTTACTTAATGTATATACATATATAAGTATGTATATATATTGGGTCTGGGAAAAAGTTCGTGGCGTTTTTTCAGTAAAATTCAACTGGTCCCCGCATGGCGCGTGGACGAATTCATTTAAACCGAATATGCTCCATTATTATCGACAATGTTTCGCCCTTTTTTTAGTAGATCCATGATCCCATCGGTGAAAAACTTCTGTGGTTTCTGGTCGAAAAACTGAATCAAGTAGTTTTCACAGGCTTCTTTTGAAACCAACTTAATTCCATTGAGAGAGTTCTGCAGAGATCGAAACAGATGATAGTCGGAGGGTGCTATATCCGGACTGTAAGGTGGGTGCATCAAAACTTCCCAACCAAACTCTCTCAATTTTTGACGGGTCATCAAAGAAGTGTGTGGTCGGGCGTTGTCATGATGGAAGACAACACCTTTCCTATTAATCAATTCGGGCCGTTTTCTTTCAATCGCCTGGTGTAATCTCTCTAGTTGTGCACAGTAGAGTTGAGAATCAATCGTCTGACCAGTTGGAAGTAGCTCGTAGTGGACGATTCCCCTCCAGTCCCACCATACACACAGCATCACTTTTTTTGGCGTCAATGTTGGCTTAGCGAACGCTTGTGACGGCTCACCATCCTTTATCCACGATCTTTTACGCTTCCGATTATCGTACGTAATCCATTTTCCATCTCCGGTTATTAAACGTTTCAGAAACGGCTCGATTTCATTCCGTTTCAGCAGCGCATCGCAGATGTTAATTCGGTCCATCATGTTTTTCACGCTCAACTCATGAGGAACCCATACGTCAAGCTTTTTTTTTGTAACCAGCTTTGTGTAAATGGTTCAAAACAGTTTTGTGGTCAATGCCTAGCTCCATGCCAATATCGACACTGCTGATATGCTTATCTTGTTGGACTTTTTCAAGAATTTCATCAGATTTTTCAGTGATTGGACGACCGGAGCGTGACTCATCTTTCACATTGAAATTTCCAGAACGAAAGCGAGCGAACCATTTCCGCGTAACAGATTTCGATAAAGTACCTTCACCGTACACAGCACAAATTTTATCACAAGCCTGCGCAGCGTTCTTCCCCTTATCATAATAATATTGCAGAATATAGCGAAATTTCTCATTATTCTTCTCCATTTTCAAGTGCGAATAACTTTCCAACCACTGCACCGATTACAATGTTTCTACGCTCAAACTAACGTTCGGAAGGTCATCTAAAAAACGAGCCGAGCCGTCGGTGGTGTCGCTGTGACTTGTTGTTCTTTAGTTATCGGCAACCAATGCCATCTATCGGGAAAAACGCCACGAACTTTTTCCCAGACCCAATATTATATATACATATATATATTATATATATATACACACACATATATATATATATATATATATATATATATATATATAAGTGTATATAAATATATGCGTGTGTTCTTATGTTTCTATGTTTAAGCGAATATTCTCGCGGAGAAGTGCTGGTGTTCGGGTTTCTTCCGCGATGTAGGCATTTCAATGCTATCGGTGGCATTTTCTTCTGGAGCGCGTATTAATTGGACTTAAACTACTATGACCAGAACTAATTTAAGTCCAATTAATACGTTAACGATTCGTACACCATAATCAATAACTTTCTACAATGTGGAAGAACCCGAAAACTGGTACTTCTCATGATGGGTGTATATATATATATATATATATACACACATATATGTAAATACACGCATAATGAGAAGCTCGAAGTTCCTTCCGTGTTGTAGAAAGTCTTTGGTTATGGTAGGAACTGTTGACGTATTAATTGGCCTTAAATTAGTTCTGGACGTAGTAGTTTATGTCTAATTAATACGCGCTCCAGAAGACAATGCTATATATATATATTGCAAGTAAAATATTGCTTTAAATTTTATTTGGGAATAGAAATGATTCATGGACATAAACAAACCCATGAGTTATCAGAGTTGTGTAAGCAGTACAGATCTTCCTAAAAACGCACGCTATGGAGGTATAACATTACTTTTTTTTGCCGAGTGCACATTAGGGCTTTTGGCTTATTGATTGCTTCATATATTTCTGTTTAGTATTCTATAAACACTGTTTGTATCTATTGTATTTACATTTTAGGTGTTTGGAGGAATGTAATCGTGATCTAAAAGAAGCATTGACATTATTTATAGAACTATTAAAGGAGAACAAAGTCCCAAAATCAGCCTTCTTTGGGTAGTATTACTGTTAATTGTATTGGCAAAACTTAATTTTAGGTCCCCCGGAATTTTTGTTTTTTGACATTTTATTATACATTTTAACATATATTTCACCCACAATTTTGCTTTATCAGTGATTTTATTGTGTAAACAAATATTATTAACTCCGGTCTAATAATAATATAATTTTTAGTGAGGAAGAGATGATCGGGTCGTTACCAAATCAGAATGTAAGTGCAGACAAAGCTGAGCCACGGCAGCCAATAAATGAGTCTACATGTACATTTTCATCTATTAATAGTACAACCGAAGCTTATCAATCAGCTCCCTCATCTTTAAAGTTACACACTTTAATTGAAACTTTATTAAAATCCAAATTACTTAACAAACAATCAGAATTAACGCCACTTATAGATGTATCCCCTCTTTCTGGTCCGTCAAAGCGATTGTCTGATCTTCTAAAGGAACAGGTAAATAAACAACTTTCACAATCTTCTTATATTGTTTCATGCGTGCATAATATTTTATCTTTATTTATATTTAGGCCCACAATACAATTGTTTCTTGTGTTTTCATGCAATACGAAATATAATTTTTATTGTAATCCAAGTTCAACAGTAAACAGCCCTTATTGGAACCATTCTGGACTGCCAAAACATCACAATTCTTTAAATGACAGAAATAGCCTAAATATTAGCTTAAAATTTTACATAATCTGTACAAATCGAAAAAAGAATGCGCACTTGAAATCTTCGCTAAAAATTTGAATCGTTCTATTGCAGACATTATCCAGTCCGTCACCTTTGGAAAGAGCGTCGCCTAACATGTCAGGACCAAAACTGAAAAAGCCAGTGAGACATAAAAACTAGATGTTTCGTTGAGATTAGTACTGAATATATTCGAATGATGAACTGAATCGCCTTTTTTTAATCAAACAGGCATAAAATATAGTGCGATAACATATCAGATTAATATATAGCCATAGTAGACACAACTAATTGTACGTTGTCTAGTAACGTTCAATAGTAACAACATTTTTTTTACTAACGTGTCAAATTTTACGCAACTCGTTCATTATTTTGAGCTGTATAAAGTGTTTCGCGACAAAATGAGTTATGAAATTAGAACATCGCAGTATCATCAAATTTTTGAATCCTAAAACTACGTTAACAAAGCTGTTGACCAAAAACACACAACACAAAGTTTTCTTTTCTTATGATAATGTTAGGTTCACAAACTTTTTTGAGCCAGACAAGCCACCGTATATTGCGGATTTTCGGTCCGTCTAATTTCTTTTTATTTAAAAATTTGAAAAACACATCAGAGGAGAATATTTTACAGACAATAACTAATTGAAAGAGAAGACCACCAGAAAACATTCTTTTCTAATGGATACAGTCGTTGCAGGATAAGTAGCGCAGGTGCATTAATGTTAAGAGAGATTATATTGAAATAATATCAAACTTTTATTATTGTTGATATATACTTCCTTTAATATGTGTTATAAATTTGCTTGAATCGAATTTTAGATTTTTATTTAGTTTAGTCGCATTTAAAGCATCAGATAATTTCTCTGATAAATATTCTAGTGAAAAATTTACTCATAGATTCGTAACAATAAGTAAATAAGAAATGAGTAATACAGAGAGAAATAAATTTCGAAAAATGCAAAACTTGACAATAAATTCATATTGAAACAAAAATAAAAAAGATTCTGTAACGGTATAAAATTAAATACGAGGTTAATTTTTTAAATAAGGTTCGTTTAGATACCATTTGCAGCCGTATTGTTTGTTTGTGAGCTGATCTGCAGAAGTTTATAATATTTAAGAAAATTAATTCGCCCGCCGACTGTGAGATACGATCTTGAATTCAAGAAACTTGGCAGCAGCGAAAATTCACCGTCAGATTTCTGAAGTGTACGGTGATAATGCTATGAGTAATAGTAAAGTTTGAAAGTGGATGAGAATGTCCAGGACATGCGGCTTAATGTGCATGATTGGCCACGCCCAAGTCGACCTTCTCTGACTTCTGGAGATTGGGTTCCTGATGTAAACAACAAGAGAGGATCGACGAAATACGATTTCGAAGTTATCACTTGATTTTCCACAGGATTTAAGGCCAGTTTTGTGCACCACTGTTTCCGAGAAACCGCAGAATCGAAAATTGTATCGTCGGTGCGTTCCAAGATTGCTGACGATCATAAAACAAAACGATTGAGCTGTGCTTTATCGTGTTTGACTCGATACAATCAGCAAGGTGATGAATTTTTGGACCACATCGTTACAGGAGATGGGACTTGGATGTCTCACATGACTGAATCCTAGCGACAGTCAATGGATTGGCGACACACATCGTCGCCAACGAAAATGAAAGCCAAACAATTTTAGCACAAAAGATCATGGCAATTGTCTTTTGGGACATTAAAGGGATTATCTTAGGGGATTTTATAGCGAGAGGTACAATAATCAATTCAGATGCGTTTTGTGTGACCTTAAGAAAACTCATGTCGTACAAAACAAGCGGCGCGGCCTACTGTTTTCAGGTGTGATGTTGCTCTATGACAATGAAAGGTCATATGTTTTTACACAAACACAATGTCTAATCAGATCTTTTGGATGAGAACAACTGGATCATCCACCTTACAGTTCAGACCTTGCACCCAGTGATTTTCACCTATTTCTCTCCTTAAAGGAGCTTCTTGGTAGTCAACAGTTCAATGACGATGAGGTGAAAACTGCAGTTATGGTGGGCTTCTTCACAGGCGCAGATTTCTTTGACATCGGAATTCAAAACTTGTTGAACGGTATGACAAATGTCTGAACAAAAATGGAAATTATGTAGAAAAGTATATGAAAGTATATAAAATATGGAAATAAATATATTTTAATGATATTTACAGTATTTTTTTCTTATTAAAAACGGACCTTATTTAAAAAATAACCCTCATAATTTGAAATTCTAAAACGTGGCCCAATTTTCTTAGTACTTATAAAATTTTATATTTAAGAAAAATAAATTTAATTGACACAAAAAAAATTTTAATTTTGAAATAGAATTGAATTGAGTCGAAATGAAAATAATGGAAAGTTCTAAAAAATAATTATTTGCAAAATAATTTTGTTTCTACCATATCATAATGCATGTTTAATATAAAAGAGAACACCAATACAATTGCCGACCTATTCTAGACAGCGTCGTTTAAAAACTGACTGAACCTAGAAAGAAATGATACGAATTGCGTAGGCGCCAACGGTCAGTGATAGAACTTTCAATATATTACAAAGAGGACTTATTTTTCGATATATTGTGGCTATATCCAATGTATTAGATAAAGATGTAGCATGCGATATAATCGTCCAGAAAACCAGAATACTTTGACTATTCTTACAACTCTGAACTCTGTTGTCCTCGTCTTACAACAGTGTCATACATCCCCAGGATGTCACTTTTTAATCGGTAAATGTATGTATATATAATAGCAAAATTATGGAATAAAAATCACATTTTTTTATTGTCATTTGATACAACTTTGCTTGGTATGGCGTCATCTACTGATTTTTAAAATTTAATTTTTCAGAGCAAAGATTCCACGAACATTATTATCAAGTAAGGAAAAAAGTAAATTACGTCTTTTTATTTTTCCAAGGTAAAAGTGCAAGTGAAACTAAAAGAGAAATATGTGTTCTATATGGAGAAACCATCGCAAGCGTGGATGTATGTTAAAAGTAGTTTATTTTTGGAGAAATGGATGTTGAAGATGGTGCTTGTTTTGGTCGACCAGTTTCTACGGATGTCAACCAAATAGTTAGCATAGAAGACGATCACGAATGTAGCACCACGCCCGCGTTGTACAAAAATAGCAGCACCCAGGAGAAGTAATACGCAGTGTCACTCGAAGAACGATGGCACCAGCAGCAACGACTTGAAAATGGCAACGGCAAGATTATCGAAAACTCGTGTAGAGAATAATTTCTTGTAGGGTTCAACGATATCTACACAGTGCAACTCCCAAAAGAAGCAGTTGACACACACACACACATAATATAATATAATAATTAAAATATATAATGGTCAGAAATTCGCGGATAATTGTGAGGTAAAATTATTCTGTGATTAATTCTGAGTCGATAACCCTACTATAAAATTGTTGTATTGCCTAATTAAAAAATAATTATTTGTCAAATTTTGACGTTTGTCAGATCATCGTTTTCTCTTCCATTACTTACCCCATTTTTATAATATCCCAAACAATTTGTATTGTACACTTTCAACGAATACGCTGATATGCATATAGTATTTGGATTTTGTAATTGAAATGGGCACTTGGTAAAAGACGAATATGCAATACGGTATCCACACCAGCAGCACCCATCTACCGATACATTTCGAAGATTGGACAGGAGACTTCATGAAGCAGACACATTTGTTCCCAACCTACGTGATGCTGGTAGACCAAGACATCGTCGTACGATCCAAGTTGAGGAAGGAATTGTGGATATTGTTCGTCAGGATCCTACTTGCAGCACTAGACAAATAGCTCAGGAAATTAACATTCCAAATAAGACAACACTGCTTACGGAAAGCCTTTTAAGACCGTTTCATGTTACAAAAGAAAATGACAATTTGCAAAGAATAATGTTTTGCAACACAATTTTAACCAATTTAAGAAGATCCAAACATTTTATTACTTATTTTATAGAGTGACGAATGCATGTTCACGAGAGATGGTGTCTTCACAAGTCACAATTTCTATTTTTGAGCGGATGAAAATCCCAGAACTACTCGAGATTTTAGACACCAACGAAAGTTTTCTGTGAATGTTTTGGCTAAACATCTTAAACCTTCAAAATGTAGGACCAATATTTGTTCCGAATTGACTAAATGCAAATGAATACGTAGATGTATTGGAGGAAAGTCAACAACTGACATAATTACAAGTTTACAATAAAAATTTAGAAGTTGATATTTGATATATATATATACATATATATATATATATATATACATGATTTTTATTTTTTAGTTATGATTTTGATTTATATTGCATGATCAGATGACGTTATGGCGCTGTTGTATAACCGAATAAAAAAGTTTAAGCTAACAAATGCGGACGTTTCAGTTGACATTTCGATACCTTTACCGCTCTTTGTGTTTTAATTGTTTTTCACAGCATACTTAAAGATTTTATGAGAAGCCCGTATACGGTGCAAATTTTTTTAAAAATTAATTATCCGCCAAATGATAACTAAATAAACATCACTAGATTAAAAAAATATCTAACAGACTAAAGATTCTTCTTATATCGGTTAAAGCAGTGGGGATGTCGTGTGGCACAAGCGACTACGTGTAATTGCTTCTGAGGGGGGGTCAAGTTTCTGTCTATGGTACGTGTGTATTGTTTGTGTGCGCGGTAATTTTGTTGTTATTTCTACATTCTCGTTGAGACAGCCGTACTGAAAGCACGTACCTTGGTACATGTTGACCGTGCGGATTAATCAAAGAGATTTTGGCCAGTTTGTGACTCGCCTTTTGTGCTATACAATTGTGATAGTGAAATAGTGATATCAAAGTCAGATATTAATTGCAACGCGGAATTTCCCAGGCTTCTCCCTTCAGTAAGATCATCATCTTTGCGGGAGACGGCGATCGGCCGTGGCCACGTGGTGGTTGAACCGACTGACATCGGTGGACGTCCGTATTCCCGACATGGAGACAAAGAAGTCAAAGCAAACGGAGGACAATAAGAGTAAGACATCAACAAACACTAACACTATATTGAACACAAACACAGCTGCCGACAAGAAACCGGTCGATATCGTAATCGACGTTAACGTAGGGGCACGAGATGAAATCGGCCGAAAATTTAAATAGGCAA